>CAJQZP010000637.1:3065000-3253981 GCA_907164705.1 Parnassius apollo | reverse complement strand
TATAAAATTGAAGTAACTAACGAACGTGCAGTTCACCACAGTGATGGTAACTTCAGGTGGACTGTATCAGTTGAGAACTTACTGCATTCCATGGACCAGAAAAATATGAAAAACAGTTTCTAAATGCACAAACCCTTAACAAGGTGCGTGTGTCGTGCGTGCACATACGATTTACGGCCATTAATGTGAACAGCGTAACACTCGTATTAGCACAGGCTAAAATCAAAATACCTAATACTACTTTGATTAATTTTCTTTTAATGACAACTTTATGATATATAAAAACTAAAAAAAGTTGAAACAGAATTCAAAGATCTAGAAAGAATAACATATCTTCAGAATAAAAATTAAATTGCCCATAAATCGTGTTGCCTTTACAAATTGAAGAGTTTAATGATTTTGTCATGGATCTCGTCATCATATATTGATTGCTTTATATAGTACCACCCCTGAAAGGGTGCCTTTAAAAAAAGAATCATTAATATCAAACGACGCGGTCAAAAATATCGCTGAACATACATAAAATATAATCGGACAAATGGAGATTGTCATGCTTTTTTGGAAGTCAGTTGAGAATATAAAAAGCGACTGTAAAAGGCTAAACAGCGTTTAACGTGTTATAACAGTGTTATGTAATTCAGTTTGCAAAACTTGGACGTGAATAATCAAAATCTGGCTAAACAATTTAAATTCGTGTCATGTTTCTATTTTACCCTGTAGGCGTTGCCAGAGAACATACAGTCATTTAAAAGTGTCCCAAATGAGTCGTTTGCGGAACGATCCCCAGTGAGCCACAGTGTAACGAACGTTCAACAAGAGTGTCGGAATAAATGCAGTACACTCACAGATATGTATGAAATTTTAAGATGAAATCTGTAGCGTATCGTCAGACTCATACTACTCTATTCAGTTTCAGTGCTTTCCGAGCTTTCATAGAGGATAGACGTACACTGATTTTGGAATTTTAGCACGGCTTTTCCGCGACGTAAAGAGCAATGCTTACGTGTTTTTATCTATTATAAAACTAGAATACACTTAAATTATGAATACGAAATAAGAATTATAAAATTAATTTATTTTTATTTAATTGAAAAGTAAAAGAGTAATTTAATTAGAAGTGTTGTGTAAATTTAAGTGACGGTGTGTAATCGAAGATGGTTGAGCGGGCCATACTGACATTTTCATCGTTTTTCATAGTACTTTTCGGAGGTATGTAACCTAAGCATTTAATTATTGTATTCTATAATATATATTATCACTTTAAGAATAACTTAATTATAAAATGAATTTACGCAGACGTGTTTTTTTTAAACACTTAGAAGAATTAAATAATTTAATTGCTTTCTCGGTTCACAAAATCACACACCCTATGTGTGATTTTATGTAAAAAATTAATCGAAGTATTTACTGCGCAATATGCATAACGTAATATATATATATATATATATATATATATATATATATATATATATATATATATATATATATATATATATATATTTATTATCGACTGTAACAATTGGAATATTTTACTTATAAAAATTTTCTAAGAAAGTCAATTATTTTACTTCAGTGATTTTTTAAAGAATTTTATATTTAATAATTGTTTTTATTTATGTATATTGTCTTTAAGCATTTAGTAATAACCATAAAAATTAATCGTATTTAAAGATTCATATAGATATAAATTTATTTTAGAAAAAAATGCATTCATGACAGTTTAAGACTCAAATTTTCCCTTCGGTAGATAATTGGAAACCACGATTTTAAACTTCCGCATTTAATTAACTCGTTCGCCCAAAATCACGTTTCTGAGAAATAACTTTCTCGTAACTCAAAGTTTAAATGGTATGAATTGTCGTACAAAAGAACCTAGAAATTGCAGACGTCATGATACCCTTCTTGTTCCTGAGTTGAAATCGTTTTATTTTTAATACGATATAATATATACAATAATTTTTTTTACCATATTTAACGATTAAAGCGTACACAAAAAAGAATATGCATCCATGAAAGCTAAAATTTTTCCTTCGGCATATAACTGGAAGCCACGATTTTAAACTTCCTCATTTAATTAACTCGATATCACGTTTTGGAGAAATATCTTTCTTGAAACTCAAAGTTGAAATGATATGAATTGTGATACAAAAGAAACTAGAAATTGCAGATGTCATGATACTCCTCTTGTTCCTGAGTTGAAATTGTTTTATTATTAATGTGACATAATATATACAATAATATAATATTTTTTAATTATAGAATAGATAATATACGTCATGATGAAATTAAAAAAATGTGTCTGAAATTCTATAATATTTTCTTGTATTTTCACTTTTATGGCGATCTGTAAGACTCAGCTGTATTTCAAATATAATATTTAATGAAGTATCTAATGCGTAGTAATTACACACAAACATTCTCCACTATTCAATCACCACTAGTATCACTTAAATCATGATCATAATTATAATAAGTCTTCACAATACCACTACTGAACATAAGGCTCCCTCCAAAGCATTCCACAAAACGCGGCCCAGAGCAACATGCATCCATCGACTTTTTGCACCTTTCTTACCAGATCGTCACTCTATGTAGTGAGCAACTGTCCTATATTTCCCAGTCTGCCACGAGGCTACAAGGCTGCCAATCGGGAACCTTTCGTCGCTATCAGTTGTTGGTTTTTAGAGCTATATGTATCGCCCACTGCCACTTCAGCTATAAACAGATGGGCGATGTCGGTTTCTTTTGTATTGCGGATACCTTCATTAAGAAATCTGAGAAAGTTTGAGCATAGCCCTCTCCACAGATCGTAGTTACCTTAAGCTTCCTTTTGCGGCTAGCAGTAAAGGTTTACACCGCAAATCCATATACCATCACTTAAATAGAAAATTACAACCTGTGCGTGTTTCTAGTAATGACTTATAGATCTGAGACGTAGTCTTTCAAAACTGGCCGTATGAAAAAGCTTTGCAGTGGACTAAGCATGATTATTGTAATCATGTCTCTCATCTTAGTCCACTGCAAAGATTTTCAAAAACTCAATGTAAGAAAGAGAATATTTTCCTAACAGTTATATTAAAATTTCATCCCTATTTTTCTACTGCCAGGAATGTGTTTTTATAAATATATACATTATATTTATAACGAAAAGGAATAATTGAAATCATTTTCATAACGAACCTTTTACGTAACATACGCACCAAAAAGGAAGAAAAAAAACAGTCGAATTGAGAACCTCGGCTTTTTGAAGTCTGCTATAAAGAAATTTCTTCATTCCACTGTTATTGTACGTATGTTATATCAACGTCAATCGTGAACCGATTTTAATATATCCTTTTTTTATTAAGGAAATTGTATAATGATATTTTTACTTAGGTTTGTATATACCTTAGATTTTGAGCCGTGGACGCTCAAGGGCTAAACGCTCGCTGTAAATTTCACAGTACGCGAGTAACCCGGGTTCATTCCAGGCGGCATCAGTGAAATTGTTAACTGCAATTTTGTGCTGATTTACCATGTGCACGGCGGTGAAGGAAAACAGCGTGAGGAAACCTGTATAGCTCTGAAATAAGAAAAAATAATATTTCGAAAACATATGAAGTTCGCCTACACCCATTGGGGCACCGCGGAAGACAATTCCTTGTCCTAAAACCCTCTCAAAAATGAGATACGGCCTGTGCCCAGTTGTGGGTCACATATTGGCTGTAATTTTACTTTATTTTGCTTTTGACGTAGCTTTTCGTTTGTAGAATAAGGCTAGAAAACTTTATAAATTAGTATTGTATAGCTCTTTCTAACCGAGACACAGATGTTCTCTCCGGCTAATAATTCGTATCTTTTCCCACCTGGGGTACAAATTAGATCACTACTTTGTACCGCGGGCTGGAGTTTGCTTGTACGTCAGGGAGGGACATCAGTTTTCGACGCCTCGGTAGCCTTGAAGGTACGGACCTGTCCATCTCATGGCTGCGCGTAGACAGCGACGACCATCAGCGTCTACGGGTGACTCTATAGGACCCATAGCGATAATGCCAAAACAGACCGACTCATCAACCACGTCCAAATGGCTACAGACTCCGTGCTACAACAGATCCTATCCGCAGAGATCGTGATACTTGGTGATTTTAATGCCTACCACGCTGACTGACTTGATTCTCGTTTAACCAATCATGTGTGTAGATCTGTTTATAACTTTGCCTTTGAATATGGACTGACACAACTGGTTATCTCGCCTACGCGAATCTCAGATGTAGAAGACCATGTACCTTCCCTGTTGGACCTTCTGCTGAGCTCTCATCCGGAAGGATATCAGGTCTCCGTCGATGCCCCTCTTGGCTCCTCGGACCGTTGTATGATCCAGAGTACGGTGCCAATCACGCCGTCATCGCGGTTGCGCACTGCTGGTTGCCGCCGTGTTTGGCATTATAGTTCAGCAGATTGGAACGGGATGCGATGTTTTTTTTGCATCCTACCCTTGGAGGCGGGTTTGTTTCTCGCCGGAAGATGCCAGCGTAGTTGCTGATTCTGTCACTGACGTGGTACTACATGGAATGGAACTTTTTATTGCATCATCTGTGGTACCTGTCGGAGGTAGAACCCAGCCTTGGTTTGGTCGCTTCTGCTAAATTACTACATCAACGTTACGTACGTAATAAACTACGTCAAAAGCAGGAGTGCTACCAGGCCTGGGCTCGCGTATTGACGTCTCGGGTTGTAAATACCAGCGCTTTTAAAAAGAAGTAAAATTCTGCCTCCAAGTCCTTCAAAAGTGTCATTGTCTAGCCAAAGTCAGAACACATCTGCAGAATTGGCGAGAAACTAGTTCGTCTTACTTTAAGAACACGTGCATTCTGGTCTCTCGCCAAGACTGTCCAAGGGAACTTCCGTCAACCATCTCTCTCATCACTGCACAAGGAGGACGATTCATTGGCCCATGCCGAAAAAGGACAAAGCCGATCTGCTGGGCTCTCTCTTTGCATCCAACTCGACTCTTGATGACGGGGGGGAACACACCGCCGACCATCCGGCGGAGTGAGTGCTCCATGCAGGATGTCTTGTTTACCCAACGCTCAGTGCGCAGAGCACTCCTCTCCCTGGTTGTCAACAAGTAGAGTGGGCTGGATGGTGTCCCTCCGGCCACCTCATTGTGCTGAAGACGTGTGCTCCGGAGCCGGCACCGGTTTTGACGCGTATTTTCCGGTACTCCTACTCCCAAGGCGTAGTCCCGAAATCATGGAAGACAGCTCTGTGCACCCGATACCTAAAAAAGGTAACCGCTCTGTCCTCCAACTGGCGTCCTTCTCTAAAATATGGAATCCATTATTAACAGCCAGCCCATGAGACATTGAAGATCACCAGCTGATTAGTGACCGCCAGTACGGTTTCCATCGCGGTCGCTCGGCTGGTGATCTTCTGGGTTACCTAACTCGTAAATGGGCGGAGGCAGGAGAGCCCAAGGGGGAGGCATTGGCCGTTAGTTTAAACATCCTGGCGGGTTCGGCACAAAGCGCTTCTTACGAAGCTTCCTTCCTATGGGCTTCCCGATAACTTGTGAATTGGATCACCAGTTTTCTTGCTGATCGGAGCATCGAGGTCGTAGTAGACGGTGCATGCTCCGATTACAAGCCCATTAACGCTGGCGATCCATAAGGCTGCGTACTATCACCAACGCTGTTTCTTCTGCATATCAATGACATGTTGCAAACCGGTAACATTCATTGCTATGCAGAAGACAGCACTGGTGATGATTTATACACCAGTCGTGCCTGTAGTCAAAACTTTGTTAAAATAAAGTCTCGGATCGGGGGGGATAATAAATCTAGTCCAGTTTACATAATGATTTCTTATATTTGCGCGAACACTACACATTTAAGTAATACTAGTTTTTACGCATTATGTCACTTTTATTTAACTTTTTAATATATGGTAACTGCGGTTAACTATGACATCTAGGCATTGAACATCTCAGTCTCACCCGTCCCCATCGGTGCTGTAAAGTGCTCGAAATGTCGGTACTTGAAAAGTTAAATATACGCGATAAAATCCGTAAAAATTGGTATAGTCCAGGTTAATTCCCAGAAGACACAAGTTTGCACGTTTATCGCTAAAAAAACCACTTCGTCGTATCTCCTCAGTTTCAAGGCACTCCCCTAGTTGCCTCAGCCAGTATCGGAGTCCTCGGCGTCGACATATCGAGTGACGTGCAGTTTTGTGGTCACTTGGAAGATAAAAAACGGCCAAATTGGCCTCTAAAAAGCTTGGCGTGCTCAGCAGAGCGGGACAGTGTTTCATATCGGCTCACCGCCTGCAACTTTACGAGATGCAGGTTCGGACGCGCATCTAATACTTTTTCCATCTCTGGGCCGGGGCTCTACAGTGTCAGCTCCTTCCATTTGATCGCATCCAGCGCAGAACTGTTCGAATCGTTGGCGACCGAGCTTTTTCCAATCGGCTTGCCTCAATGGCACTGCGAAGAGATGTTGCATTCCTTTGCATATTTTATCGCGTCTACCACAATGCTCTGAGGAATTGTTCGGACTAATTCCAGCCGCACAGTTTCACCATGGCACATCGCGAGATAACTCGCGATACCATCCATACCATCTGGATGACTGGCGGTCCATCACCGTGCGATTTAAAAGAAGTTTTCTTTCTCACACAACTTCCTTGCGGAATCGACTACCGACCTTCAACAGAAGAGCCTCCTCCTTTTAAAAAGGCCGGCAACGCATCTGTAATTCCCCTGGTGTTGCAGTGTTCATGAGCGGCGGTAATCACTTACCATCAGATGAGCCGTATGTTTGTTTGCCCTCTTTCCTATAAAAAATATTTGAATTCGGAAAAAGGTTCTTTCCACTGAGGGTGGAAAAATAAGATGAAAGTTTAAATTAATTAACATTTTTGTTATTACCAGGAGCTTGCGAGATTTCTGAGCCCAGTCTAAATGGTAAAGAATTTAAAAATTAACCAGAAGTAAAAGTCAACCTCAAGGAGCTAGTAAGATATACGATAACCAGCTACAGAAGCTATTAAATAATGTGGAAATCATTTTATTGCTTTTAGATCCTTGAAGTCAGCTCTTTTTTTATTTATAAAATGTTTTAATTTTTTAAATTGACCATCTTTATTGGCAATAAAAACTTTTAATTTTTTATAGAATAAATGTGACAAACGAGCTCACACTTCACCTGATGGTAATTGGATGCTGAGACATATAGACATCTACATATACCCTCGATTAAGTATCAAAATTATGACGCGTTATAGACCCTCAATTCTAAGATAGAATGCTTCGTTTTAAAAAAATAGAGGGTCTTCGTTTCTTTTCACACAGCATACAAAACACAAAAGCATTAAGCTGCTATTTTACGCTGGTATTCTGTGGAAGCGTGGTCCTTCCTCGGTTAAGTCGACTTATTCGGGCTACAACGATACCATTTATAAAAAAACATAAGCGGATTACTCAAAATAAATACACGATTTTAGTCAATTTGTTCGAGGGATATTTCCTTTGACCATTGGAAGCTTTATATGCGATAATGCCTCGATGTGGAGGTAAGTAAGACCCTTGGGAAATTATTTTCCTCATAAAAGCTGTCGCACTTTATTCGTTCGATAACTTTAATGGATTATGTGATGTCATTAACGACTCATAAAATTCCTCCCCTGATGGAAATTTTGGCTGTAATTAGCATTGTTATTGGCGATTTTAGAACAATCCGCTTCGCATCTCCGAAGTCATCATAATCCTTTGTCTTTAGTGAAAAACTAGCACAAAAATAAACGAGTTATTTTTTTAAATTGATAACCTCGGATAAATCTATAACACATATTATTTTATAAGGTACAAACAGGACAAATTAATAGAGCACTTTAATAGAAAACATTAATTATAAATTAAATATAATGTCTTATGAGGTGGAACTTTCCAAGAGGTCTCTTTAAAAAGTTTTGTATGTTGTTTGTACAACTTGTGTTCTTATTTTATAATATACTTTGAAAATAAAAAAGTACCACTGAGTTTCTTGGAGGTTTTTCCAATGACTGAGGTTTTATCCGAATCAAAAAATTATTCTATTTTATTTTTATTCTATTCTAATTAATATAAAAAATTAAATATTATGAAAAAATCAAGGTAGCTCGGGGGCTAAGCGCTCGCTATAAATTTCACAGTATGCGAGAAACCCCGATAAGATTCCCGCCAACATCAATAAAATTGTTAAAACATACACATAAACACACATAAATGAATTGAGGCAAATCGTTGGACATTTCTTTGCCCTTTTATCCTCTCAGCAATTAGGAGAGGTTTATGCCCAGCAATGGCAAGTATTAGTATAGTCAATACTCAAAAGTTTATCACAATCTAGCGACTCACCCCGGCTTCGCTCGGGTAGGATATATTAATTTTCCATTATTTAGGTTTATAGAATAATCTTCAAAGACAATTTATTTTATTAATTTTTCGAATTTTTCAAAAAAACATCTCAATGATTTTCGTATAAAATATACACTTAATCCTTCCTGACATTTCTCCATGTTTCGTTGTGAAGTTTATTAAATCGGTTAAGCCATTTCAAAGATTAGACCAAATACGAGGCCTGACTTACCCACAGGCTAATAGACCAAAGCTTCGGTCTAAAGTACTGCATGTTTGCCTTTGCAAGCATCACTTATTTTCAGAAGGAAAACGTATACTTCTATATTCTAAATCGCAAACTTTTCACTTCTTTATTTTTGGTACAAAATAAAATTATTAATAAAATTATATAAATTGATTGTAATAAGAATATGAATTATTTGGTGCCATTCAGTAGTACTTTTAGTCTTTAGTTAACGTTGTCGCCAGTTAGGCCGTGATTCAAAGATTTAAAATTGTAAATTTTTCTTCTCTACATATAATAATTTAATTAGTTTATACAGTTACAGATTTTAAATATACATCACACTGCTGGACACAGGCCTCCCTCATTTTTGAAAGGGTTTTATTACAAGGGAGTGTCCGCCGCGCTGCCCCAATGCATGTTGGCCAACTTCACATGTCTTTGAAATATTTTATTTCTTATTTCCCAGGCACGCAGGCTTCACCACCAGCACGTGATAAATCGGTAATTATAATTGCAATTAACAATCGCATTTGTGCCAGCAGGGATCGAACCCGCTTTGCTCGCGTATTGTGAAATTTACAGCGAGCACTAACAATCAGAGCTACCACGACTCTTAGTAATACAGACCATAACTGAAATACTTGACAATATTGAATTATTATATCTTATAATGTTTAATATAAAATTATATATTCATACTAATTTTATAAATGCGAAAGAACTCATTCTAAATGTCTGCTACCTGCTCAAGAAGGAAAATCGTTAGTAAATTTCCTTGCTAACGCATGAAATTTACTATATCATATCCTGAGGAAGACCTTATACTACGAAAAATGGTCGAATGCTAAAATTGACACTTTAATTACCGAACACCAATTAAAACTTAAAACACACTAATAATTAATTACACTTAACACTAGTTCACTTAACACTTTAGTTCCTAAGACATGCTCGTCCTGAGCATTATCAGCTCCATAGTAACGCGCCAGTTTATCCACATGGACGATCTAAGCAGTACCTCTGGCACCTTTCTGTATCCGATGGGCTACGTTATTGATCCTGGTTACAATCCGGTATGATCCGTCTCATTTAGCTTGAAGCTTAGGAGATTTGCCTTTGCTGCGGACTGAATTGGGCAACTACACTAGTGAACCTTCGTCCAACCCTTTCTTGTTCATTTTCCGGCCATACCGGGTTTTCATATTTTCAAACATTTGCTGACCCGCTTGTCTGACCTGCTCATAAATGTCTTTCATTTTGTTCCACAAGTCATTTGCATAATCGGTTATACTGCTTGGGGCAACAGGTAGTATTCCGGTGATCAAGTCTGCAGGTAGCCGTAATTCTCTTCCAAAGTTTGCAATCTTCAGGACAAAGTCACTGATGTACTTTCGTGAACAGCGCTTCGACATGACAACAAAAACGGTTATATGTGCTTGTTCCAATCTCGTTGCCGATTTTTCACAACTTTTGTTAGGTAACTCTCCAATGTCTAATTAAATCATTCTACTATTCCATCAGCGGGTGGTAAGAAGTTGTTCTTGTTTTATGAGTACCCATAACTCGGCAAGTTTCCTAGAATATTTGAGACTCAAGATTCCTTCCTTGATAGCTATGAATCTCTAAAGATACTGCAAAACGAATTTAATCGTCTTCATGAACTAGTTTATCTGCAACTGTTGAAGCTTCTTGATTTGCAATGGCGAAGACTTCTGGCCACTTAGTGAAGTAATCCATTACAACCGTGAAATACTTGTCACCAAAGGAAACGGCACCGCCACGTCAATGGCTATTCTCTTTCATAGTGCACCAACATTGTACAACTTCAATGCACCTCCACTACGAGTCTGAGATCCCTTTACAGCTGCACAACTTGCACATTTGTGACACCAGCCCTCAACATCGTCTGGATAGTGGACTCAGTAAAACCGTTCTCGGATCTTCAGTAGAGTTCTTTTAACTCCCTGGTGGCCTCCTGAACAATAATTATGGTACAGCTGTTGAACATCCGGTACTTTAGTTTTAGGGACAACCGTTTGCAAATGCCTGTCTCCCCGAACATTTTCCCATTTACGACACAGAGCTCCATCCTGAAGCAGCAAGCTGTCCTATTGGTCCCAATAGCGTTTTGTGGTCGAACTCATCGCTGAGACGTCGCTCCACTTGGTCTTGGGAGCACTGGTCTTCATCCATTCCAGAATCCGCATGATGTCCGGATCTTCCTGCTGTGCAAGTTGTAAGCTGTCCTTCCACTTGTTGCTGAGATGGTCTGTCCTGAGCATCCTCACGGATGCCACTTCCTTACCCTATTGCCTAGTACAATGCTTGCAATCTTCTGGACAAAGTCTTATTGATAATGCGCCTGCGTTGTCATGAGATTTCCCGTTGCGATGTTCGATCACAAAGTCGTATTCCTGCAGCAGTTTAATCCACCTCATAACTTGTCCTTCTGGATTTTTGAACTGCAATATCCATTTTAGTGCAGCATGGTCAGTTCGTAAGTGAAATTTATGCCCCTGGTAAAGTTGTTGCGCTTTTAACGTACAACTTTACAACTTTACCACAGCTAGCAATTCGCGTCTTGGACACAATAGTTCCTTTCCAGTAACGACTTACTGAAGTACGCAATCACAACTTGATCACCATTCTGTTGAGACAACACACCTCCAAGTTTTATATCACTTGCTATTGTGTCAACTATAAATTCCTTACCCGCATCATTGTACCTCAAAGTAGGTGTTTTGCCCAGACGGTACTTGAGCTCCTGAAATGTGATATCGCAACTTTCATCCCAGCAGATAGAGCCGTTTAGATCCAGCGTGCGTCCAGCTTTACTCTTGTGAGCATGTCCATCGTGTCACCAACTCTTGGCAAGGAATAGCTGTCCTTCTTTGTAACGTCGTTCAGACGGCGATAGTCGACACAAAACCTCATGCTGCCGTCCTTCTCCTTTACCATCACTACGGGTGAATACCAGGGACTAGATGAAGGTTCAATAACATTGTCCTTCACCATTCTCTCGATCATGGTTTCCACTTCCTTTTCACGTGCTACCGGCAATCTTTTTGGCCGCTGACGGAAAGGCAATTCTTCTCCTGTGTTTATTTTGTGTTGAACTAATCCAGTCTTCCCTATGTCAGCATCGTTTGAAGAGAATACATCGGCGTTCTTGAGTAACAACTTCTTCGCCTTAACCATTTTATTAGGAGAGAGAACGCTGCGACAGTATTCTAAAAGTGTAGTCACTCTCTTTTTTGTATCCTTTCTGGGGGTTTCAGTCGATTGATATTGGCACCGACGCAACCAAACCACTTCCTCACAAGTACCAAACAGTGTGCCTTTATCCTCCTGAGATGTCAGTGGTTCTGACCAAGGTTCAAGACACTTTCCATGGAAGGTCATTGTCTACCCTTTCCACTAGTATACAACGATGAGCTTGCCCAGGATTCCGAGGAAGACTAACCAGCAAAATCATTTCCGATCTTGGCGGAAAAACAATCTTCTTAAGGCTGTACACATTCCCTGTTAACGCCCCTTCCACGAAAAGTTTCTCTTGTCCACATTTAAAAACACCTTGCTTAACATCGTTTTCATGACAATTCTTCCTCTTAAAGTCTTGGCCCAAATTACAGTCGTCTTTTATATCAGCCACGATGACATTATGCAGGTAGATCATGTTGCCTAGCTTCAACTCCATCTCCTTCTCTGTACGGACGGGTATGCGCTCACCAGTGGCTGTCTCCAAACTAATGCCTTCTCGGTTGTATGCGGAGTCCTCAAGGAACGTACTTATAAGGTAGTAACTGAAAACCGTTCGAGAGACTACAGTGTCGATGGTCAGTTTACACGGCATTCCGTTGACCTCGCCTTTGATGATTAGGCTGTTCCCATCATGGGTTTGAGAGATCGAAATCCTTGGGGCTCTTTAACATTAGCCAGTACCCGCCCCGCAGTCCTTACTTTTAATCGTTGCTACTGAGCGGTGCTCTTAGCCGCACTGCCCTCTCGAGATCGATCACCTTTTCTTTCTACAGTGTTCTATAGGGCAGCTGGTTAGAAGATGGCCCTTTTTACAGCCGTCGCACCTAGGGCTGTATTATTTATTGTGGTCGCGAACTGCAGCTGCTGCAAACTCCCTGACACGATGGGAACAATCATCCTGCCGCACGGCTTCCACCTCTAGTGCACGGGCCTAGGCGTCCTTAAGCGTCTCGTGGTGCCCGAACCTCACAGCAGCTCTGAATTCAAGGTCGCATATGCCGTCGATGAATATCTGCATCAGATTTCCTTCAATGAGAGCAGGTAGAGACTGGTATGCTTTTCGAACCGGCTTCTTCACCTCAAGGGCCTACTGCTGCATGTTTTCGTTGCTGCGTTGCATGCGATCTTTAAGCTGAGCACCAAAGACGTATTTCAGGTGTCGTTGCCATATCTAGCCTCCAATGCCTCAAGGAGCTGCTTGTAAGTTCACCTCCTTACCGAGATCTTCCAGAACGGTTAAGGCCTGATCGCGCAAGCTTAGTGTGCAGGCAGGCAGGCAGGCAGTCACCTGGCTTGACTTTTATTCCAGCCGTTTGCCTTCATGACAACCTCGAATTGGATTTTGTCGGCCGACCATGAAGAAGTCCTGTCGAACGGCGGCACTTTGAATCCTTGTAGCAAAGATGTTGTAGTTACTACGGGAGCTGTAATTTCATCCACAAGTTTGAGGTCGTCCTGCGTTTTCTTCACGTGAGTCATCAAGTTGTCAACCCGGTTGTTTACTTGATTGATTTGGACTTGAGCTTTCGACAGGTGGTTGTCATATTGAGCACTCCTATCCTTCCCCTCCCTTATCTCCTTCCCGAAGGTAGCGTGAAGGTCCTTCGTGAGGAGCATGTGCTCTTCCAAACGATGGGCTTGTTCTTTCTGCCGACGGGCCTGTTCGTCTTGTCCACACTGCAGCTGCTCTTCCAACCAAAGGCCCTATTTCTGCAGCATCATCTTCAGAGCACTTAAGTTAGGTGCTGCAGATGTAAGAGCTGTTGACGAGCTGGCCTTCGTGGCCAGCAACTGACCCTCCGACGTTTTCGGCGTTATACAACAAATCGTCTCTGGTCCGTCTCTTGCTGGCGTTGATGTCGGGTACGGACACACTCCCTGTCGTCCTTCGGTAAAGTTGGCATGATTTGATCCCATTTCTGACACCAATTGTTACGAACTTAGCGTTCGTGACAATAAAAACTGCCGATTGAATTACCTAAGTTGACACTTCAATTACCGAACACCAATTAAAACTTAAAACACACTATTAATAATCACACTAACACTTTAGTTCACTTAATTTCACTCCGGAGTCTTCACTTTTATCACCAATTCAATATTGACCCGGGCCGCGGTCAATAACAGTCTTATATAGGAACTCTTTTTTCTGACAATATCTAGAATATTCGAGTAGAATATTGAAAGTTCTAGCGAGGAATTTTCTAGAAGGTTCTCCTATTTCTTCTACTCCATACTAGATGGCGCTAGTGAATTTTCAAGAAAGATCTTGACGCTCCTATTTCTGCTTCTTGAAACTAGATGGCGCTAATAATCACCCGCCATGTACTAGGCATTAATTATGGCGTGCAACAGTACTAATAATTAAACTCCGTATTATAATAATTTATTATTTATAATTTTTACTTTCTGGTAAATAATGTCAACTTTCTGATAAATTTATATGCATATGAACTATCGTAATAAAAATTTTGGAAATGGAAGTTTATGGATCACTTAGCTTCCTGTATTTTCAGGTTGTAATTTACTAGCTTTTATTATGACTCTTCCAAGCTTCTTTCGTAAGAGGATTGTGAAGCTGTAAATTTTCATACAAAAAGCGATAACGTTTTCCCACCAGTAAACGTACTCTAATTTTCATAATTTTTGTAAATATTGTAGATATGACAAAAAACTAGGTCCGTACGTTTTAAGTTTAAAGAAATATTACGTACAATGTTTTTTATTTATTTATTTTTTTATAGAAGAGGGGGCAAACGAGCATGCGGCTCACCTGATGTTAAGTGACTACCGCCGCCCATGATCAACCGCAACACCAGGGGAATTGCAGGTGCGTTGCCGGCCCTTTAAAAAGGAGTAAGCTCTTTTCTTGAAGGTCCCCAGATCGTATCGGTCCGGAAAAATCGCTGGTGGTAAACTATTCCACAGAGAGGTTGTACGTGGAAAAAAACTCCTTGTGAAACGTACAGTGGTGGACCGCCAAGCATCCAGATGGTGTGGATGGTATCGGTACGTTTGCCGCGTAGTGCGTTCACGAAATTTGGCGGCTGGGATTAATCTGAACAATTCATCAGAGCACTCTCCATGGTATATGCGAAAGAAAATGCAAAGAGATGCAACATCTCTTCGCAGCGCCGGTGAATCGAGCTGATCGGAAAGCACTCGGTCGTCGACGATTCGAGCCGCTCTGCGCTGGATGCGGTCAAGTGGAAGGAGCTGGTACTGGGGAGCCCCAGCCCAGAGATGGGAAAAGTATTCCATGTGCGGCCGAACCTGCGCCTTGTAAAGTTGCAGGCGGTGTGCCGGCATGAAATTCTGTCCCGCCCTGCTGAGTACGCCAAGCTTTTAGAGGCCAATTTGGCCTTCTCTTCCAAGTGACCACGAAACTGCACGTCGCTCGATATGTCGACGCCGAGGATTCCGATACTGGATGAGGCAACAAGGGGAGTGCCTTGAAACTGCGGAGATACGACAAAGGGGTTCTTTTTAGCAGTTAACGCGCAATTTTGTGTCTTCTGGGGGTTAAACTGGACTAGATTTAGTCGCCCCCAATCCGAGACTCTGTTCAGCAAAGACTCGACTTCAGACACAAGTTTGTCCCGGCACTCGGAGACGTTTTCCCGAGAAATATTGGCTCGGCCGGCGCAAAGAGCATCACCAGTGCTGTCATCTGCATAGCAATAAGTGTTACGGGTTTGCAAAATATTGATATGCAGAAGAAACAGCGTTGGCGATAGCACGCAGCCTTGTGGAACACCAGCATTAGTAGGCTTGCAATCGGAGCTTGCACCGTCTACAACGACCTTGATGCTCCGATCTGCAAGAAAGCTGGTGATCCAATCGCACAATTTCTCGGGAAGCCCATAGGAAGGGAGCTTCGAAAGAAGCGCATTGTGCCAAACCCGATCGAAGGCCTTCGCAATGTCCAAACTAACGGCCAATGCCTCCCCCTTGAACTCTACTGCCTCCACCCATCTGTGAGTTAGGTAGACCAGAAGATCACCAGCTGACCGACCACGGCGAAAACCGTATTGGCGGTGACTAATCAGTAGGTGATCCTCAAGGTACCTCATGAGCTGGCAGTTAACAATGGACTCCATTGTTTTGGAGAACAAGGAGGTGATGGCGATAGGCCGGTAGTTGGACGGGTCTGAGCGGTCGCCTTTTTTAGGGATCGGGTGGACGAAAGCCGTCTTCCATGATTTTGGGACTACGCCTATGGAGTAGAAGTACCGGAAAAGACGCGTTAAAACGGGTGCCAACTCTGGAGCATACGTCCTCAGCACAATTGGGGGGATTCCGTCAGGCTCACTTGACTTGTGGATGTCCAGGGAGAGGAGTGCTTTGCAAACCGAGCGCTATGTGAACTGCACTTCCGGCATGGAGCACTCACATCGCGGGATGGTCGGCGGCGTACTTCCCCCGTCATCGAGAGTCGAGTTGGACGCAAAGGAAGAGCCTAGAAGATCGGCTTTCTCCTTTGCGGTATGGGCCAGTGAGTCGTCCTCCCTGTGCAGAGATGGAAGAGATTGCTGACAGAAATTCCCCTGGACAGCCTTGGCGAAAGACCAGAATGCACGGGTTCCAGAAGGAAGGCGAACTAGTTTCTCGCTAATTCTGCCTATGTGCTCTGACTTTGCCTTGGCAATGACTCTTTTGAAGGACCTAGAGGCGGAATTATACTTCTTTTTTATAGCGCTGGTGTTTACATCCCGGGACGCTGATGCGTCAGCCCAGGCTCGGTAGCACTCCTGCTTATAGCATGATGCTATTTTACAGGAGCGGCCAAACCATGGCTGGGATTTGCCTCCAATGGGCCCCAAAGAATAAAAAAAATAAAGGAATAAAAAGTTCCATACCCTGAAGTGCCACATCAGCGACAGAATCCGCAACAACGTTGGGATCGTCCGGCGAGAAGCAAACCCGCTCCCAAGGGTAGGATGCAAAGAAAGACCGCATCCTATCCCAATCGGCTGACCTATAGTGCCAAACACGGCGGCAGCCTGCAGAATGCAACTGCGATTTCAGCGTGAGTGGCACCACACTCCGGACAAGACAGTGGTTCGAGGAGCCTAAAGGGGCTTCGACGGAAATCTGATATCCGTCCGGGTGAGAGGTCAGCAGAAGGTCCAACAGGTAAGGTACATGATCCTCCACATCTGGAATCCGCGTAGGCGAAGTAACCAGTTGTGTCAGACCATATGCCAAGGCAAAATCATGAACAGATCTCCCCGAATGATCGGTTAAACGTGAACCAAGCCATTCCGCGTGATGGGTGTTAAAGTCGCCGAGGATCACGATTTCTGCCGAGGGGATCTGCTGTAGCAACAAATCTGTGGCCATTTGGACGTGGTCGAAGAGTCAGTCTGTTTCGGCATTACCGCTATGGGACCTATAGAGGCACCCGTAGACGCGCGGATTGTCGTCGCTGTCTACGCGTAGCCAAAGGATGGACAGGTCCAAACCTTCAAGTCTACCGAGGCGTCGAGAACAGGTGTCCGCTCTGACGTAAACGCAAACTCCAGCCCGAGGCACAAAGGAGTGTTCCAGTTTGTAGCCCGGGTAGGAGAGATACGAGACATCAGCCGGAGAAGACACCTGCGTCTCGGTCAGAAAGAGCAGAGCCGGCCTCGCCGTCTCGAGATGGTAGTGGATGGCGTTTAAGTTAGAGTGAAGTCCCCTGATATTGCAGAAACTCACGGAGAGCGTGGCAGGGGTCGCCTTGGTCTTGTTGCTCCGTTTACCCCGAGCAGTTGTAGTCTTGAGCGGAATTTTGCCCCCCCCCCCCATCCCCAGAATACGCGGGGCAGCCTGCTGAGCACCCACGCTCAGGAGTGGAGAAACATTGGCGTGGATGCTCAGCGAGGGATTCTCCAGGGGTGCTGGTACCCTCCTGGGGTAGTCTATCATCATTTAATTCCGCTACCATATTGATGGGGGGAGGGGGATTTGGGCCTCCGGCCACCTACACTCACCAGCCGAAACGCGGAAGCAGAGCTTCCACTTCACGCCGGTATTCTGTGAGGTCGTGGTACCACCCCGATTTGAGCCAGCCCATACGTGCAACAGCATAGCTGCCGCGTGGCTCTATCACTGTTAGTATATGTAAGTTATTAGCATCTAAATATCTATATTTTTGACTTATAAACTTCCTCGAGCGTTTTTATTTTTCTTCATTAAACTAAACTGATTTACTATATAAGAAAAACGTACAGACCTAGACTGAGATGTACTGAATCTAATGGTACCAAAATTATCTAATTTCGTAAAGGCTTAGGGGGGTAAAATGTTATCGCCCGAAACAATATTTCAATAAAGAAATGTAGGCAATTGCTTCCAAGACTTGCAACTCTCTCTATCGCACGATACGGGTCGGGAGGCAGGGGCATACGCATACTGCTGTAGTTGTGGTTTGTTGTTATTGGATATCGGAGATTTTATCGATATACATATTATATGTATAGATTTGACGGCTACTTGGCGCAGTAGCTCCTGTTCGCCAAGCGAGCGCGCGCCATGTTATACTCCCGTTCACTCGGGACCTTTTTGGCGGGAAAATTTGTAAGTTAGCAAATTGTTTGCTATATTGCAAATTTTGCTATATTTTCACTTTGAGACAATATTTATGGATAAAACTTACAGGAATTCTTGTTGAATGTATAAACTATCGAATAAAATTATTTTTGGTTGCTAGAAATTGTAATGAAATACGTAAATTACCCTGTATAGCATAGTAGTAGTATGTACTTCAATTTTAGTGACAAAATTACTACTAATTTGAATTCTACACTTTTGTTTTTGGAGAAATTTATATCAAATTGTTTGGAAATATGTATATTTTTATGTTTTATGTGTTTCCATTCGTTACTGATACCAAAATATTTAAATATTAAAAAATTTAAAAAAAAAATAAAATAATATTTTATCTCTATGACATTTCGAACAATATTTCTAAAATATGTTTGTGTGAATTTGAAATAAATACAACGTCATGTTATTTGAAATATGTAAGAAAACTATTTTTACTTACATTTTACACTAAAAATAAATGAGAATGTGAAAAATACCACATTTATGACCCAGCCGCCATAATGGGCCTTCCAGATTTTGAAGCACTTTTGGCAATTTACTTTTCACTTTTTATACCACAAATTATATATATATGTGTTCACTATATTACAAGGAATATAAAAAAGTATAATACTTTCGTTTTTAGTTCAGACACAAATATAAAATTCTATAAAAAAGACGGAGCACCTTCATCAAAGTGACACGTGGAACGCCGGAAGTTCAGAGTGATTTCTTTTTTTTGTTTCTAAGAAACATTGCCAGGTTATGGTTTAAAATAAAAGAGCATATCTTTGTCTTTGATACTAATATCTATTGCATAGTGTCTTTGGTTTTGTTTAAAACGAAAAAATAGTTTTTTTCATAGGTAGACATGTTTACATAATTCTGATCTAATTCGATCACTACTTGGCGGGCGTAAGGTTGGTATTGCGCGATCGAAGGTGAGCATGGCTTGGTTAACAGCTTAGCAATGAGTTAAAGCGTTGAGGGCCGCGGGTTCGAATCCCGCACGGCACAAGTATTTGTGTGACCTACAAGTAGTTGTTTCGGGTTTGGATGTTTGTCCTTGTGCAATTTATGTATGTAAAAACTGCCTCCACGATACAGAAGAAAGTCCTAGTGTGAGGGTAATACAAAAAAATTATAATTAAAAAAGATATTATTATAGCCTAGGGAGAAGAAAGTAATACCGAAAACCTACACAAATAATACTTCTTATGAAAAAATAGTATCTGTGAATAACTTCAATAGGTATTTATATTTAGTGTTTATTTTAGAGTCTATTGAATAAGGACTGTAACTTAAAAAGGTTTCGAGATTACAGTAAATTAGATAGGTGAATAAATAAAAAAGTAACAACTTGTGGAAATTATTTTTTTTATTACTACATATTACTTTATTACATATAGCTGCCATATTTCTAGGCACTCGAGGGTCAATCAGTTTTAGTAATAAACACTGAAAATAAAAGGAGTTACGTTTTGGCTGCATTTTTTCTGTCCTAAAGTAGTCATCGTACTTAATTTTTTCATACGCAAAAACATGTAGCGTCCATACTACGAAAAAACAAAATTGCCTACCAGTACCAAAAGTGATGTGGAATTTTCCCGGGATCTGATAATAGTAATCATGATTTCTTTTTAAAATCATATGTCCTTCTCGTATCAAACAAAATTTGATCTTTTTTCAGTTATGGCCTCCACAGGTGGTATATTAGAAGCAGAAATAGGACATTTGACTTGAATTAGCCGATAAGTCCATCGGGACTTGCCCCTAAATATTAATCATCTTAATCAATAAACAGTCCACACACCGAAACTTTTAGATTGGCAGTTGTGGAAAATTCTCGTATTGCCTCCGATTCGTGTTGGTTTCTATATTCGGTTGCCGTATTTCCTTTGAAATAAGTTTTCCAAATTTATATGCAGTTAGCCTTTTTCTCCGTTCAGTATGCCACAAATCATTGTCTCTTTGACCTCTCCCAATTCGAATTCTTTTATTTCGTCCTCATTTTTTTGCAAAGAAGCCAAAAACTCTTCTTTCTTTTCTCAAAAACATGATTGGCACTGATTTTTATGTCCTTTTTGATGTTTTTAATTTTTTCCCCGTCAGTGATGTGTTCGAAATAAAAGATTTCCTCACAAAAGAAGGAAAGTTGAAAAAAGTCGGGCCGAAGTCATTCAGATTCGAACCACGGATTCGGAACCGCGATTTCTGTCGTAATCTTGTAACATAAAATTTATTTATATATATATATATATATATATATATATATATATATATATATATATATATATATAAGAATTCTTTTATAGGTATTTTATAGGAATTTAAATCTCTTTGCTTATCGTAAATGTATGTTCAAACCGCAGATTTCGACGTTCGAGACGTTCGAGCGATTCACAAAATACGCCCGAGCGTCGCTTACTGCTGCTATTGTAGTGTGCGTGAGAATTTGTTTATAATATGTTATATTTGTGTTTGTCACGCCCAGAGGGAGGCAAAGCGAACAATATGAAACGGATAGCATTTTTTAAAATACCTACTCACGTCGCGTATCGGCACTTCACAATCCTCTTAAAGACACTTTGAATGAAAACTTCCTCCTTACTGTTCGAATATTCGCCGAGGAAGTCTGAAGGATATACATTATTCGGCGTGTGGCTAAACATACTATTTGTTACAAGTCCAAGAAGAATCTGTTAATCTGGTATCGTGTAGTTGGGAGCTCATATTCAATGTATAAAGAAGGTGCTCCCCGAACTAATAGAAATTTTTAAAATCAGCTAAGCTTAGTAAAAGACAATTATTTCAATATTACATACAGATACTTCAACTTTATTTCATATATATCTATCCATATATCACTGTGGGTAGCAGTATTGCGAGTAGCGATATGGATAGCCAAGATCGAGTTACAGTCTGACAAATTAGAATAATAAACTGCTTGTGCGTCATTCTCCGACAATATCTGTCCGGCACAAAAAGTCTACACGACTCGTTATGTAAATCTGAAACATCCAAAAACCTCTGAGATTTTTACACGTAGTTATTAATTGATGGTAAGTCGACGCTGTAGCCCATAGACACTTACAACTATCCTCGATGAAGACTCGAAATATAGAGAACTAGGATGATTCGACCCAAGCAAAAAACTTACATTCGAATCACATCAGCTTTATACTGTTATTTCAAATCGGTATTCAGTTCGAACGTATTCTTTCCCCGTTTGCGGCGACTCTTCCGTAACAGATATAACTGCAGTGTGGCTCTACCGCATAATGTGGTCATTGTTGAAATACGCATTACATAATCTTGGTATATAAAGCAAATAGAAAAAATAAAATTTTCTAAACACATAGGTAAAATATTTATTTTCACGAAGATAAAATATTTATTTTCTTTTAGTCAGTTATTTTCAAGTATTCTTATTTCTCCAGATAATAACTGTAAAGAAACACCACGAAATTAGATAAACTTACGAAAAGTAAATTAATAAGAAATAAATTATCGCTTTCTTCGAAATTCAATCATTTAGGTCGTAAGGTATCCAAAGTTAGGCATGGATACAGGCTCTCTTAAGATCGCCGTTGCTACCATTCTCGATTAGTAAATTAAAAGATCTAATATTTATTGCTTGGATTTAAATGAAATAATAGTTCTTTCTTTTTTCTTTTTTTATAAAATAAAGGTGACAAACGAGCAGATGGGTTGTAGTCCCTGATAACTAAGAATTAATACCTCGTTTTAGTAAAAAGGGTATCCATTTACCATATCAAATACTATAATTTTAAAAAGCATAAAGTTGCTATTTTACGTCAGTATTTTTTGCGAGCATGGTGCTTCCTCGGTCTAGGCGATCCATTCGTGATACAACTATAATATAGCTACAGCATGGCTACCGCTTATAAGCTAAAACCGTAAGGATAAGATGTATTTAAGATCGAAAATTCATTATTAAATTACAGCATTACGACACAGTAGTATTCCCGAAGCCTTGCAACTTCAACTTTGAGCTTAATTTTGAATTAAAGTTGGGTTACCTTAAGGACTGGCACGAGCGCCCAGCTACAAGCGTAAGAGAAAATTAAGGTCAAACTCTGTCGGAACTACTAAAACTATGGATCGCAATTTTTCATTTAGATTGTGTCAATTTATTGAGAGAAACAAATCAGATGATAGATCAAGATCAACAATCAAGAAGACAGGCAGCAGCACCTTCCTAATAACGAATAAAAATAAAAAAAACTGCGGTACCAACTCACTTACCAAGCGTGGGAGCTAAGTCAAAAATCCACCCTATGAAGCCATCTATGGGGAGGCCTATGTTAAGAAGTGAACTTTGATAGGCTGTAACAGTAACAGTATATATAGTGTCAAGTGCGCGAAAATGAGAAAATATTATAATTATATCATAAATATATTTTTTAAATTTAAAATACTTGGAGGACAAGTGGAGTCCAGCGGTTCATATCTGTAATATGTACATCTGGAATAATGCAAATCTACGTATTCGTAACCCTTTTAGGAATATTTATTATGTATTCCTTAATTTAATTTTAAAAGTAAGTATCTTGTAAAATACGTAAATTGGAGTTACAAAACAAAAGGAAGGACAATTGTAAAAAATGAATTAGGCCGCTGGAACTCGGTAGATTTGCAATGCAAAATATTACTTTTCTCAACTCTAAAATATTTTTTCATGCCAATAAAATATAGACATACTTATTGCAAGTGATACGCTAGAATTATGATAGATACCTAATCTCATGTCTAAATAAAACAGAATTAATTAAGTTTTTAACGGGCCCAGACATTAAAAATTACCTTATTATAATTGTTTACTTTAATTAAATTGTAATAAAAATTTTATTTTATGTTATGTTAGTACTCAAGCAAATTTCAAAGTATATATTTTTATTTAAATATTTTTTTATTTATTTATTTCTATTCCAGTAAGCTAGATAGCACTCAACAGCAAAGAAAAAAATATAATTTGGCTTTCTAACAAATTGATATATTTCAAAAACTTTTGAAGTCCGCCATTTCGATTTCCTAAACCGTAATCTTTGTAGAAATGGGGAGAACAAATAAATTATTAACACACAGGAAATCAATGACTGTAAGTGGTATTATGACTATGTGGGTGTTCAGCAAGTGTGTGTGTGTGTGTGTGTGTGTGTGTGTGTGTGTGTGTGTGTGTGTGTGTGTGTGTGTGTGTGTGTATGTGCGTGTGTGTGTGTGTGGGCGTGTGCGTGTGCGTGTGCGTGTGCGTGTGCGTGTACGTGTGCGCGTGTGCGCGTGTGCGCGTGTGCGTGTGCGCGTGTGCGCGTGTGCGCGTGTGCGCGTGTGCGCGTGTGCGTGTGTGCGTGTGTGCGTGTGTGCGTGTGTGCGTGTGTGCTTGTGCGTGTGTGCGTGCGTGCGTGCGTGCCTGCGTGCGTGCGTGCAAGCGTGCGTGCGTGCGTGCGTGCGTGCGTGCGTGAGTGCGTGCGTGCGTGCGTGCGTGCGTGCGTGAGTGCGTGCGTGCGTGCGTGCGTGCGTGCGTGCGTGCGTGCGTGCGTGCGTGCGTGCGTGCGTGCGTGCGTGCGGTGCATGCGTGCGTGCTTGCGTGCGTGCGTGCGTGGGTGCGTGCTTGCGTGCGTGCGTGCGTGCGTGCGTGTGTGTGTGTGTGTGTGTGTGTGTGTGCACGGGAAACTCTTTCTTTTGCAGGGAGAGTGATTAAGGCTTCCAACCACGGTGACGGTACATAAATCAGAGCTAAATATCCGCCCGGGTTATATTATTTTGTTTCAACTGTGTCTTTCATTGAAATTGTTGTCAGTATTGTCGAAAAGTTAGTTAATATCGAACAATGTTTATAATTTTGTAAACTATGAACAAACGTTAAGTTTAATGATTGGAAAAGTTAGTTATCTATAATTTGCTTGGAAAACTTGCCTTGACAATTTTTATCTGTGTTTATAGAATATTATTTTTACGCACAGATTTAAGATTTAATGCTGAAGCCAAAGACTTAAACCAAAAACTATCAAAAAATTATCTATAGCAGCCAGTCGGAAAGTTAGTGGTGTTTCACACCTGTGCCCTGGAAAACGCATAAAATCGTTGGTATTGCACCTGACTTTATTATACCATTATATATATATATATATATATATATACATATATATACATATATATATACATATATATATATATATATATATATACCATTAGGTGGACTGTGTGCTATTTTGTCACCCTTATTCTATAATAAAAAAGAAACAAGATTTAGTTGCTTATCAAATAAAGTGAATTAAATAAGACATCACTTATTTAGAAAAAATATCAATAATTAGTTTTATTTTACATTTAAAATTAAATTATAACTTTTAGTATCAATGCTGGTATTCTGTGAGCGTCAGGGCAGAACCACATTTGTGCTACAACCGTAATATGGCTGCAGCATAGCTCTACCACTTATATAAGTATGTATTTACTTTTTTGTAAAAGATAACAAACAAGTCCACCTGGTAGATGCTGTAGCCTGATATTAACTACATCTATTATTAATTAAGAATTACAATGAGAATGTGTAGTCAACACTGAAGAATATGAATGTCCTTTTAACAAGTAAAAATGTTCTCAAAACACAATATTCAAAAAAAAGTAGCGTATTTCCGACCCAGTCATAATACGAATAGAGTTGCATCGTGGCTCTACCACCTTTATATTTAATGATGTAGGTACGTCAAAATTAATCTTACTCAAATAACGCACATAGGATTTTTTATTTTTATTAAAAGAAGAAACAGAATTACAAACGTAACAATTAGAATGTCGTCTAAATATCATCCCCTATTTTGCTACCCTCAGGGATGGATTTTTGCTTAAAATTTATACAGAAAGTATAACTACGAGGGTGGATTGAAAAGTACTCGGCCTAACCAAGAAAATAAACACATACTAAATCAGTTATATTTTTATTTTTCTACATAATCACCATCAAGTTCAATACACTTTTGCCACCTCCCCTTCCAAGCAATTAGACCGTTGAAAAAAAATGAGTCTTCCTTAGAGTCAAAATATGCGTCTACAGCTGCTTTGACCTCGTCGTTTGTCGAAAATCTTTGACCTCCCAAGTGCTTTTTTATGTTAGGGAACAGAAAGAGGTCTGATGGTGCCAGATCAGGCGGATGCGGTAACAGTTCAAAGCCACAGTTGTGAATTTCAGCCATTGACAGTACTGATGTGTGAACACGGGCGTTATCTTGATGAAACAGGACTTTTCTTCTGAGCATTCCTCGACGTTTTTCTTTTATTTCCTCTCGTAAATGACGTAGTAAGGTGCAGTAGTAATCAGAGTTTATAGTCTGACCCCTTTCAGGATAATCAATCATAATCACACCTTTCGAGTCCCAGAATACTGAAGCCATCACCTTATTTGCCGACAAAATCGACTTAGCCTTTTTAGGGGGTGGTGAACCAGGTCTTCTCCACTGTTTTGATTGTTGTTTTGTTTTCGGTGTACAGTAATGAACCCATGTTTCGTCCATAGTAACAAAACGATTCAAAAAATCATCTGCATCGGCTTCAAATAACTCCAAACAGTCGCGTGAAATAGTCAATCGCGTCCTTTTTTGTTCAACTGAAAGCAGTCGCGGAACCCACCTCGCAGACACCTTGTGGAAACCCAACTCGTTGACAATGATGTTTTGAGTTCGTTCATAAGAGATGCCTATAATCTCGGCTATCTCTCTAATTTTTAATCTGGGATCTCCCATTATTAAATCAAGTACTTTCTTAATATTTTCGTCAGTAGTTGACGTCGAAGGCCTTCCAGAGCGGGGTTCATCTTTCACACTCTCTCTACCACGCTTAAATTCTGCTATCCATTTTTTGACGGATGAATATGACAGAGCACAATCGCCTAATGTACTGACCATGTCATCATGGATGGCTTTTGATGATAGCCCCTTCTTATGGAGGTACTTAATGACGGCACGCTGCTCGATTTGCTCCATTCGCGGAAATTATGTCCGATTACTTTGTTAATAAATTTATAAAATCACAACTAATTATCGCACACGTTTCGAACTTCACACAATGAACTAATCTGAACTGAACTAAATAATGTGGGTAGATTTGATTTTTAGAATTGAATGGATCTGTGTTAGGCCGAGTACTTTTCAATCCACCTAGGTATGTAATAAAAATGAAGTTTAACCTTTATAATGGAAAAGGAATTATTTAAATCAGTCTAGCCGTTTCCCTGCCCGTGTCACTGCTGAACATACGCCTCCCATATAGAACACTTAAGAGGGAGGATACTTTATAGAGTGAAACTTAAAAGGGGGCGGTCTTTTATTTTTATGTGTTATTAGGAGGACACTGCTGATCATCTCCAGGTTTCTTTCCCTCTGTCACCTCTTACGTCAACCATGGGACTATATGGGGTAATAGATCTTCTTACACCATAACTACACGGTTATAATTATTCCTATTAATATGTTATATTATAATAACTTCTTCGATTCAGTCAACTTAAGTAGATGACGCAAATGCTGCAAGACAGTTAGCAACCTAATTTCGTCGTTAAGTTAATTTTAATTTACAAACCTACATTTCCTAGAGGAAATAATTCTATATAAAAATTTTAATGATATGAAGAAATATTTATAATTTTTTAAATGAAAGCTGATCCTTAGTATCGTATTTGTTTGCTCAAGGTATTTAAGTAATGTATTTTTGTACATATTTCCTTTAGGTATTATCGTATCCATGATTAAGTGAAAATATAGTATAGTGCGCAACCTAATTCTACTCATTACTTTAGGTAATTACATAACATAACATAAACACTCACGCCTGTCACCCAGAGGGGTAGGCAGAGACTACGGACTTCCATTTGGCACGATCCTGACATACCTCTTTCGCCTCCTTTACATCCATATATCTACGCATACATGCTCGTCGGTTAAGGGTACTTCTAACGTGGCCCATTTTCAAAATATCGCCAATTTGGTCGATAAACTTTTTCCTAGGGCGTCCCTTCCCGACTCGGCCATTCACATCTGCCATATAAATTTGCTTAGTCACTCTTTCCTCATTCATTCTTTCTACGTGACCAAACCACCGAAGCATTCCTTTCTTAATCCTGGTCACAACATCATCTTGCATACCACATTTATCTCTTATCACGCAATTTCTCACCCTGTTTAGGTAAATACATAATTATTTATATTGTTAGTAATGGATATGTATCGTAAATAATACCAGATTGGATTCCAAATAATTTATATGTAGAGAAGGCTTAATGGCACTTAGTCTACCCTTTGATTTCTTTTACGGTAGTGCGATAAAGATTAAGCAAATAAATTTTGTAGATCTGGTAAAAATCGTGTGTGTGGCTTGCTGAGTTTTGAAATCTGGAACAACGAAATACCGAAGGGCTTTTATTTAACAGTTTTACGGTTCGTTTCTGCTCTAGATTTTTGATTTTTTTGAAAAACGCTACTTTCACAATAAGATTGTCTCCTGTATCGTGGTGGCAGTTTACATACATAAATTTCACAAGAACAAACATGCACACCGGAACAATCATTTGTAGTCCATAAAACACTTGTTCCGTGCATGATTCGAACCCGCGGTCCTTAACGCTGCAACCCACATTTAAGTCACTGGAGCCGTCTAGCCAGTCTAGCACGGAGCGCGACCATAACAGCCACATTTAGTTGCTGCTGCGTAACTCTACCACATCTTTGGGTGATTTTAACCAATCACACATAAATTAAACGTCTTTAAAGAAATTTCGCACACAGATGAACTAAGTTCTTTATTAACACAACACATTTTAATAGGAAGTAAAAGCAGCCTTAAGAGAACTAACAGAAATAAATGGAGTCAAAATAAAAATAAAGTGCAAGAGAAGGCCTAAAGCTTCGACTTCAGAACATGAATGTTTTTTGTTCTTTGAATTCGGCTTTCTATTATAAGATTTTTTTACCATTCTGGGTGGTTTAAGGAAAATCACTATTTCAACGTCGCCCAAACATTTACATTAAAAACTTTATCCCCATATCCCCTTTATCCCAATTTATCACATTTAGGTGTGAAATGTTTTTTTCTACAAATTTATCTACAAGTCCAAAGATATTATCTATTTAATAAAAAAAAAAGAATTATCAAAATCGTTTAAAAATTGACTAAGATATCGCTTATACAAAAAAACATGTAGTCGAATTGTAAACCTCCTAGTCGTAGTCGTTTCTTTTACCAAAACTACTCATTGATATTTCAATCACGACTAGTGGGGATAATATTCTACTTAATGTTACAAAAATTGTAATAAACGAAGTAAATACTACACATATTAATAAAAAACATCAAAACACGTACGGTTGAGCAAAAAACTTTGTTACGTAAAATAAAGAATTGCTCAAGTATTTGTTTCGGATGGAATGTGACGGGTTTTGTGGATTTTAAGAAAAAACGTTCTGTTAAGAACAGTAATTTCATTCGACGTCACATAGTATCAAACAATATCGTCTGATTATAAACTCGCCTCCTCGGATTTTCGGAATATTATTTTTCTTGTGTATTTTCCTTTGAATACGTTATTGCCCATATTTTCCACAGGAAGCACATAAAGTGGTAAATATATATTCCTACATGTAGGTAAAATTATAATCAAGAAATTTTCGTTGATTTGTATCGTATAATATTAAGAGTCAACTGTTTGTCGAAACCTCAGAAAAGAGTATTTCCTTTCAAAATAAATGATGTTTTATTGCTTAGTTTAACAAATTAGGGGCAATCTATAAAGAGTTATAAAAACATACAAGATATATGTGTACAATTCGGGTATTATGTAAGGTGTTCTACCTACCCTTAACTCCTCTAGTGACGGTAGATTTGAAGTTGGTTATAATGGGATGTTCACAAATAATAATCCCTAAATAAATAAATAAACTGTATAAAGTAATAAAGTCAAAAAAGGGTTTCACTAGTTTGAATTGTCTACAAAATTTAATTTTACTATTTATACAGGTTTTGACTCCTCAGCGCGGTGGCTATGCGTTTGGCTGCCGTGCTGCAGGGCCGTTGGCTACAATCCCGCAAAGGAAAAGTATTTGTATTGATGTATGTAGCTGTGCAATTTGTGTATGTGAGCTGCCACCACGATCCAGAAGAAAATCCTACCGCGGGGGTAACGTTTTTCATAAGAAATAAAAAAGTGAAAACTGACAATCGAGTGTTTAGTTCAACTGATGATAAGGGGATGCTGTGGCTCAAACACATAAAAATCATGCAGCTCAGGGGCAAATTATTCATTCATCATTCATTACATTCTATAAAAAGCCTACAGCTGAACAAAGACCACCCCCTTAGATTGATATTGGCTATATTAGCCACACTTGGCAGACAGGACCGCAACTGCAGTGTTATTTATTATTTTGTGTTGTTATCAGTTAGTAGCTGCTGCCCATATCCTGTTTTATTTCCCTCTGACGCCTTTCACGGCATCCACAGTATGACGTAGAGTAGTGGGTTCTTCTGCAACAGTACACGGCAGGAGGTTAAACGCTTGACATAAATTTAACACTATTCCAGAAACTTAAGAAAAGCAATACCTCAAAAAGGTCAAAGTACCCAGCTACTGCACACTAGGTCTGACTTTGAATCTAAGTCACCCGGATATACCACACGGCACCCATATTACGACTCTATTCTGCACATGTACATAAGTATACATGTAACCAAGTGCTTGTAACCAGGTGTGCAAACTCCGTAGCTGTCTCGTATAGGGTTTCCTGAATACAATGACGGCTTACGTGTTTGAATAATGGAGGATCACATTCGCCGTCACAATAATGCTCTCAGCTTCAACGCTAGCAAGTTTTACTTGATACCTGAGACATTTCTTTAAACTTGTTCGTGTAGTAAAGCCACTGTATTCGCGATTTAAATAACATTCGATTATATTAAGGTAACGCATATTTGTATTTTGTGTAACTTGTTATTTTATAAAATCCTTTTTAAAATGCCTTGGTATGACAATAGCCTAACATGTAGCTGTAGCGCTGCGAATCGCGGATTCGAATCCTGCGGAACAACTGTTTGTATGGGTCACAAATAATTTCGTGTCAGGATGTTTGTATATTTGCAATTTTGGTATGTAAAACACCTCTGCAATACGTTTTAAAAAATTTCATTTGGGGTAAATATATGAAATGAAAACGAAAAGTTTGAAAGTTCCTGATATTATTTTACTTATATTACCAGTTTGGAATCAATTAGTATAATTTTACGTCTAAAGTCTGCGAAATGGTTACATCATCTATCGAAAGCAATAAAAATTTTCTGTAATTTTTCATAGTCGCCCTTCATGATACCAACGATGAAGAAGAAGTAGAAATATAAATTATACTCGTAATATACTCCAAGTCAGTTTATCCGTTAAAGGTTTCTCTTGCCTACCTTTTCTCCAAATACCAACCTTATCTATACAAAACCTGTTTACGGTCATACAACCTAAAGACTAACGCCCCTCACCCAGAGGGGTAGGCAGAGACTACGGAATTTTATTTGGCATGATCCTGACACAACATCTCTCGCCCCCTTTCAAGATGATGCTGACTTTAATTCATAAATTATTTTATCTTCTACATGGAATTCTGTCTCTGCCTGGGATTTTATCTGCGTGTAAACTACTTTATTTATGACGCTAAGCATTACGTGAGCAACTGTATTTGAGTTTGTGGGTTAAAGAGAGCTTTTGACGTTTTTGAGTTTTTAGGTGACAACACATCTGTCGCCTTCTTTGTTTGAAGTAGGCTACAGGTGTCAATACTTCCACTTCACTTATCATCAGGGGACTGTTAATTAGTCATTTAAGTTCCATAAAAAATACTTCATAAACACTATTTGGTAAAAAATACAATGACACGTTTCCCCGATGAAAAATAAATAAATAGATAAATGTGGTATACAGGATGATTTTGTGTCCAGGATTAAGAAAGGAATGCTTCGGTGGTTTGATCATGTAGAAAGAATTAATGAGGAAAGAATGACAAGGCAAATTTATATGGCAGATGTGAACGGTAGAGTCGGGAAGGGATGCCCTAGAAGAAATTTTATCGACCAAATTGGCGATATTTTGAAAATGAGCCACATTAGAAGTACGCTTAACCGACGAGCATGTATGCGTAGATATATGGATGTAAAGGAGGCGAAAGAAGTATGTCAGGATCGTGCCAAATGGAAGTCTGTAGTCTCTGCCTACCCCTCTGGGTGACAGGCGTTAGTGTTTATGTTTATGTTTTTTATGTACGTCTCTCCTTTATTTTGATATAGAGGTACAATTTTTGATCAAAATTAATCTAGGAGTAAATTATACATTTATGTACTTCAGTCGCCCCTCGTAGAATAATATTTTCACTCCTATAGCATATCGGGTCAAGTTACCCTTTGTTAGAAAATACAGTGTTATTTTCATTTAAAATAAAAACTGTCATTAAGCATGACGGTCACTGTAACCACATTTTTAACCAAATGTACATTTATACTCTACTATATAAATATCGTTATAGATATTATTTCGTTTTATTTTAGTAAAAGCTTAAGATAATACGATCACATATAATATCGTGGATTTCGTAAGTGGTGATAGAGTTGAATAAAACAATAGCTGCAAAACCGCAACATCTTTCCCTTCGCACGGGTTTCCGCCTTTTCGTGGCGATAGGGGCTTAGTAGCAGTGACTTGATCACCCGCGGTAAACTAAGGGGAACCAACATAGATAAATAAATAAAATGCAGTGGTAGTGGGGCTGCGGGGGAGAAGATTGTCAGTATTGCGAGGTTCCGCTCTCTCTAGCCTCCTAATTTGGTTACTGACGGAACCATAGACCAGATTCGGGTCAGAAAGGCTAGTGCTTCTGAATGCTCGTTTCTCCTAGCCCCATGGTGCTCTCGCATTGGACGTAGGGGCATCCGTTGCGACGATGAAGTTTGAGACCGTAGAGGAAGGTACGTCGTGTGTTCTGGTTCGCCTTAGAAGGGGATGGGGAGGAGTAATCCTATCCCTTGGAGGAGCCGCTATGCAGCGGCCGGCACTGGTAAGGCCGTGGATGTGTGCCAAGCATATCCGTGGCTCTGTTAATATGCGAGGAAAGTGGAACACCACGGGTTTTTAGTCGGTGCTAGTTTGCCATAACCCGCACTTGCCCCCGAGACGCGGTTATGCCTATATATTTCCCCATGAAAAAAAGGCAGCAACATCTTCGCTACAACAACGCAAAATAATAAAAAAACTGCTGTTTACCACCCCCTGCCAATTATAGTAACTATGCCCTAACTATATCCTAACTAAGAATCCCATATTCAGCAAAAGACTTTTCATATAATTTGATGAATAAATGAATTAATATTAATTGTAATAACCGACATAGTCTAACAGGTTTGTTAGTTGAATTGGCAATAGGCCAGCCATATAGCTCAAAAATGACAACAATATGCGCTAGAAGGGTTCTAGGAAAAACATTCTTGTACCACCTAGCCATCTAGTGGTGGCTGGGCCCATACTTTTACACTACATAAAGTGACGAACTAAAAAGATATACAGGAAGTATATGGTTTTAGGTGACTTAGGACCGTAATATGTGGCATTACATGGGGAAGCCCTACGTTCAGCAGTGGACTTGTTGGGGGCCGTAATGACGATAATATTTACCTTGAAGGTTAAATAGTTTGAGTTGTCTAAATATTATAATTAGCTTATAAATTTTCTTTTTTATAAGCTTATAAACATTTAATATTTTATTTTGTAGTTACTGTCCAGTACACAATCTCGTTTAATATCCGAGCTAAAGAGGCTCCTACATATTGTCGATGACAAGGAAATAATTACGAGAAAATTAATAACTTTCCTGCTAGCCTGGAGTCGATTTTGACAGTAAATGTGTTTTTAAGAATAAAGTCAAATAAGAAACAGACTTTTTTATGCTTTGATGAATAAATGAATGAATACTAATTTTTATAACCGATGTAGCCCAACTGGATCCGTAAGCCAAAATGTCAATTGTCTGGGCATAAAGCTCTATGAAACGATACCAATGTGCGCAAGAAAGGTTCTCGAGTGGCAACTTTGTACCGCCATACCACTTAATTGGCCTCTAAAAAGCTTGGCGTGCTCAGCAGAGCGGGTTCAACCGCACATGGAATACTGTTCCCATCTCTGGGCTGGAGCTCCCCAGTACCAGCTCCTTCCACTTGATCGCATCCAGCGCAGAGCGGCTCGAATCGTCAACGACCGAGTGCTTTCCGATCGGCTCGATTCACTGGCGTTGTGAAGAGATGTTGCATGTCTTTGCGTATTTTATCGCATCAATCACGGGGAGTGCTCTGATGAATTGTTCGGATTAATCCCAGCCGCCAAATTTCGTGAACGCACTACGCGGCAAACGTCCCGATACCCTCCACACCGTTTGGATAATTGGCGGTCTACCACTGTACATTTCACAAGGAGTTTTCTTCCGCGTACGACCTCTCTGTGGAATAGTTTACCACCGGCGATTTTTCCGGACCGATACGACCTGGGGACCTTCAAGAAAAGAGCTTACTCATTTCTAAAGGGCCGGCAACGCACCTGCAATTCCCCCTGATGTTGCGGTTGATCATGAGCGGCGGTATTCACTTAACATCAGGTGAGCCGCATGCTCGTTTGCCCCCTCTTCTATAAAAAAAACCACCATATGGTTCCACCATACCCTCCTACACTACATAGAGTGACGACCTGATAAGAAATACAGGAAGTATCTGCATGCATATTATTCGGGATCGTACATGTACATATTGCATTACTTATGGAAGGCTTATGTTCAGCTGTGAATTTGTGAAGGGTCGAATAACGATGAAACTACTTTGAAGGTTTAAATAGTTTGAGTAATATCAATATTTTGTAAGCTCAAAATATTTCAATTCATAAGCTTTTAAATATAAATAATATTTAAAAGCTTATGAATTCACTGCCCAGTTTATAAAACGATAGTCACGCTGGATATCCTAGGAAAGAGCTCCTTGTAAATGTCGATGACAAGGAAATAATTGCGAGAAAAGTAAACTAAGAAATTTCCCGCCAGCCTCGGGTCAAATATATAGATACATCAGGTGTAAAAATATAGATTTTTGTTGGCAAGTTATCGGCACACTTTGAGTGGTGACTAAGAGATAATTTCAGTATCAGGTTGTTATTATTTTGCTGGTTAAAAAAAATATAATAAATCACCCGACACAGGATTTAAATATATAAAAAACGATAAAATCTGTAAAAGTAGTTTTATTCAATCTGTAGTATTCGCGTAATTATAAGAAGTCCTTATTTTTATTTTGCATAAAATTACAGTCTACCGGTGGTTCATGGTACTACAGCTTATAGACACCTGGAAGCCATTTCAAATAAATAAATCTACAGATGCGTGGACCATCACCACTGGGATCTAAGATTTATTTTATTTTATTTTATTGGAAACGCCAACAGCTTTGATACATTTGACTTATTACAAAATTTAAATATACAACTATTTAAAGGTATTCACATAAAATGAAAATGTATATATTACTTCACGGTCTGTACTTAAATTTGCTTTGTAGTATAACCTTCAAACCGAAACACAGCAGTACGTGTAATGCTGCTTTGCAAGAAATTGTTTAAGAGGGTGGTACCCACATAGAGGGACTCGGAGGTAGAAAATGAGACCTTCCAGGTAAAAGGAATCTTTTTCGGTAGCAGAAGGTTAAATATCTGCTGGCCTTGTCGTAGAATAAGGCGATTAGATGCGTAATGGATTTCGGGGGAAAGTCAATAAAGGTTTTAAAATCAGGTTTTGAACTTATCGGTGTGTGCTTGTCTCTTTCCGTGATAATTTTATTATTGCTACACTATTTATTATACAAATTAATACACTTTTTATTTAAAAATGTCAAAGTCCATTTAGATTTGACCTTATTTTGATTTATTAAAAATTCATTGATCAAAACTGTTTTGCGGATTTTATCGCTTTTAATTTATTTTGTTTCTAATACCCGACGTTTCGGGTGCTTTCCAACACCCATGGCTCTGGGGGTCTGAGGTGACTGACATCCCGATGTCAGTATTAACCCGGAGTACTTTCAGATTTTTAATTATTATTTTTGGCCTGATCTACGCAGAATTATGTTCTGAAGTCTCGCAGTGGTAGAGTTTAGTTAATTTTAATAATTATAGATTTGCAAGCAGGCGGTAGTACCCATCCCCCTTCTCTATTGAAATTAGGATGGTTTTTTAAATTTCAATAGACTCAAGTATAATCCTTGGTAGGAATCGATGATTGACCAAGGATGATACTCCGGGATCACGGATCCTAATGATTGATCAAGGATGATATAAACACTGAAATCGGGACGTCAGTCATCTCAGTCCATCGTGACCATGGGTACTGGAAAGCACCCGTAAGGTCGGCTATTAAAAACGAAATAAATTAAACGCGATAAAATCCAGTTTTAATCAAAGGGTAGTGTTCACGTAAGTATAAGAAATAATTATTAAACACTCATTCTGTAGCATATTACATTACTAGGAAGCAAATTGTCCAAAATATATTTTAAAGTAATGCAATTATCTTTTACGAGATATTAATTGACCTTGGTGTACACGAAGAGGGCTGTTGATTTATCCGTGGAGAAATTACGTCGTTAATTAATAAAATAAATAGTTTGCGATTTCATTATAAATACCAATAATTTGTCCAAATAATTCCAGAGGATCTTTTTGCTGCAAAGTTGTGCAAATCAGAGAAATATAAGTAAATCAAATATTCATTCAAAAGAACAGTACCGTGTTTACTTAAATGCACAGACCTGTCTTGTTCCGGCAACCCCATTATTCTATCGACTTTTAATTAGCTCAAATGAATCACAGTAGTCGTGGTCTTTATAGATTTGTTTTTTCTTAAAAAACAAAGCTTATTAACCTTTTCTTTTAAAAAAATATTATTCAAAACAGTATCTTATCAAGAAATCTATGAAAAAGCCAAAATAAACATAGATTAAAAGTAAGCTTTTCCGGACGTTGACGAATAAATTTAACGAACACTGTGCTATATATAATTTTATAAAGAGCTTCCGACCAAAAATGTTTGTTTGAAATAAGCTAAAAGATATAATATTATTTAGGAACAACGTCATAATAAAACGTTTAGTGCTAAAATCACATAGCTGATTTTAAAAATTGAAATATAATAATGATCTATTTACGTCAGTATTTGAAAACAAACAATGTTTTCACATATCAAATAATAGCCTCTTCCAGACCGAATTTCGGTAACGGAATCTAGTCTCAACGGAGACTAGACATCTTGTAAGACACGATAATGGTACAAGAGTGTATGCACAATGACAGGTGCACTCTCTACTCTCTCAGTCTCATAGTCCCATGAGATGTTAATCTGACGTGAGCGGAGAGAGATCAGGTGCAGGATCAAAGGCTTTATATGCTTCCCGTGTCTCGGTGGTGAAACACCGCAAACTTCTTGACTTCGAGCTGCTACTGATTATTTATTAACCGTAAAACCTAATAACAAATGTTGGCCCAAACCGCGATTTCAACAGAAAATCTCGTTGTCAATTAAACTATAAAATGAACAAGGCAGTCAAAAAAGAAAAATGTAATATAATTTTCCAACTTGGATATTTAGACATTTTCTCTGTAATTTGAAACAACCGCAATGTTGGGCTATGCGCTAATACATATTCCACGGCAACCATGAATTATTCTCCCTGTTACGGCAAAGTATAAAGTCAAACAGTAGTCAGTTTCAGAACTAATGGGAAGTATGCGCAGGAATCAGGAAGAAGGAGCATAAAACAATAAAATGAGACAAGAATATAAAAGATAAAATGAAGGAACGTATATTTTAACCGAATGAAGAGACAGACAGCGTTTATATAAATATTTATTTATTTACCTAATTTATGATTTATGAGATGTGGTAATGGATAAAACATTATATACATAAGATTACGAAGCACAAATATACTCATTATACGTTTTTTTGCTTAGCAGTAAAGGCAGACATCAAATGCGTTATATCTTCTAATTATTTATTGAGAGTACTTCTTCTAATAACTTAATCCTTTTACTAAATTTATTTTTCTTCTTTTATTATTGGAGGCAGTTCAATAAACGCTTTTATAGATATTGAATGGAGTACGGAACTATGTAGTACTAAATTATATTTTGAATTGAACAGGTTGTTTTTATAGCACGGTGCGTAGCGACGGGGAATATCTCCTAGAGTATTAATTAAAGCTAAAAGTTTCTTTGCAGTCTCCCATTTAGCTTACACTATTTAAGTTTTTCCTTAACCCTCTTCATTTTCATTTATATTTTTTATGAAATAGTGGTGACAAAATAGCACACAGTCTTGACGGTAAGTGGATGCATAGACGATAAGGAAAAGTATAACAATTTTGTGCGCATTAAAAACAATGTTGTGAGGATGAAATGGTTTCAATGAATATATGCATTGCGTCTAATATGAACATTCGAGCAATATGACCGGCCCATTGTCACTTCAGCTTATAAATCGTTTGCGCTTTGTCGGTCACTCTGCAGCATGTGATGAAAGAAACGCTAAGTATATCCCTCTCCGGGTTTTTGAGTGGCAGCCTCGTATCGGTAGGCGAAATTTAGGGGGAGTATGAGTAGATGGAGTGTGACGACCTGGTGAGATATGCAGGAAGTCATTGGTTGCAGGTGGCTCAGGACCGTGCTTTGTGACGTTTCTCGGGGGAGGCCTTTGTTCAGCAGTGGATATAGTAGGAATGATTTTAATAAATATATGCAGTACGTCTAATACGAGCATGAACATTTCCTGAAACAGCAGCTTATCAAACAATTAATATGCATTTCTGTGTTTACATCAACTATCAGACATAAAGTTGGAAACTCATTTCAAATTTGATTTATTTTACAAATTCACCTACCAGTCGATGTATATTGTATATTTATAAATCTGGATTTTTATTTGTAATTATTTTATTAAATTTAATGTTAATCAATAATAAATTTTACTGCCATTGTGCTGTAAGGTTTTGTGTCGGTTATTTGAGCAATATGGCGGGCCCATTGTCACTTCAGCTTATTAATCCTTATTTATTAATATATATAATCATACATATATATAATCCTTTGCTATGTCGGTCACTCTGACTCTACTGCGGATATCCTCATTTCTCATCCTCATTTTTCATGCAGAAAAATCTCGAGGATTTTGAGACAGGACAGACAGACTCTCTCCAGGTTTTTGAGTTGCAGCCACGTACCGGTAGGCAAAATTTAGGGCGAGTAGATGGAGTGTGACTCCCTGGTAAGTGGTAAGACATATAGAAAGTCAGTGGATGCAGGTGGCTCAGGACCGTGCTTTGTGACATTCCTCGGGGGAGGCCTTTGTTCAGCAATGGACTTGTGAGGGGGCTGTAATGGTGATGATAATGGTGATGTGGCGTAAGGCTTATGCAACTTCGACACTACCCAACGGCGCAGTCTTCTCCTACAACAATACTTGCTTGTCGCTCGGCTCATTGATTGATAGATGAAAATACCTTGGTATGGCAGTAGCATCACTTATAGCTGTAGCGCTGCGAACAGTGGGTTCGAATCTAGCATAACAACTGATTGTAATTTTTATATATTATAAGCGTGATAAACAAGCACACGGTCAACCTGATGGTAAGTGGATGCTGTGGCTTATTTACAATTTTTATGAAATCATTCACAGACTATACTTAAACAGGCTTTGTAGCCCTTCAAACCAAAACGCAGCAGTGCATGTAATGCTGCTTTGCAAGAAATAGTTTAAGAGGTTGGTACCCACACAGAGGGACTCAGAGGCGGAAAAGGAGACTTTCTAGGTAAATGAAATCTTTTTTAGTAGCAGATTCAAGTGTCATTTAACGTGGTGGAGTCATGCTGCAGTTATATTATGTATTAGTAGTTGTAGCACGAATGGGCCTGCTCGTCCGGGGAAGGACCACGCTCTCATAGAATACTAGCGTAAAAAAGTAGCGTAATGCTGCTGTGTTTCGTATGGTAAGTGTAGAGAACCGGAGACCCTTTTTACTGGAAACGAGGCATTCCATCTTAGTCCTCACGGGTGACAACACATCTGCATTTTGATTCGTAATCGAGGATAGATGTAGATGTCTATGGGCCATAGCATCCACTTACCATCATGTGGACTGTGTGCTCGTTTGTCACCCTATCCTATAAAAAATCATACCCCGATACGTCTAATGCAGAGGCTTATTTTATTTATACACGGTTTTGTTCTCTATTCCCTTGTAGGTAAGTACTAAGTGATTTGAATTATCTAAACCGCCAAGTTGCTTGAATCATACCGAATCTAGGTAGGCAGGTAATGTTCTTTTTAATTAACTACAGACATACGTGACACTAAAATGCTATTAAAATATTTACAATGATATTATTTAGCTTGACTTGTTCGCCTCCGTCATCCTAAGAACATTTTTTTTTTCAAATTGCTCTTTCCTTTTTCTCCTATATATTTTTTTCTTAGTATTTCCCATTACCACAAACAAATTATTTAAGTACTTATACTAATAATAATTTCCTATAATAGTAATAAACCTATTCTACAACTATAGCTATAATTTGTAATAATAAAGATATATCTATAAGAATAGAGAGTATAAGCGAACGACTTGCGTAGGTCCTCCGTTGTAGCGGCCTCTCGCCGGACTTGCCCGCGTTAGTATGTAATTTCTATAAAACTTTAAAACGCCGTCATAAGGTCTAAAATTGCGTAGCGTCCGCAACGATTAACACGCTTAGGAATTGTCAGAATCTTAAAATATTTAAAAAAAATTAATGAATTAAGTAATCATAATAATGCGCAACTAAATTATAAATATTGATGTTACGAATACATTTGAGTGATTCCCAAGCATATAGATTAAGTAATTTTGTTGTAATTTCAACTATAGTGATTTTTAGAGGTGTTTTCGCAAATAATTATGATCGAGTCATCTCTGTTTTGAGCAAGCAAATTCAAGATAAAGACATGAATTTACTTATATCAAAATTGCAGTTTTGTTAGTCGTGTCATAGACCCATACTATACGATGAAAGGAAGTGCATTTTATCAAGGTGTCGCCTTAAATACCTACAGGCCTTGTCGTAGAATAAGGCGATGAAATGCGTAATGGATATCGGGGATAGTCAATAAAGGTTTTGAAATCAGGTTTTGAACTTATCGGTTTGTGCTCGTCCCTTTTCGTGATGAATTTTTTTTATTGCTACACTATTTATTATACAAACTAATACACTTTTTATTTTCTATTTTCTTTAAAAAACGTTACGTTAAGTTTTTTCTGTATCGTGGAAGCAGTTGACAGACATAACTACACACGCAAAACATTTAGACCTGAAAAAATTATTTGCAGGCCGTGCAAATACTTGTTCCGTGTGGGATTCAAACCCGCAGCCCCTAGCGCCGTATCTCGAGCGATTGCGCCACGGTGCAAAATTTTGTAAACACATCTGCGAAAACTTTGCATTTTATTTTATTATCCCACACGTATGTACAAAGATTAAAAAGATATTATTTATTAAATTATTTGCAAAGAAAGGAAAAATCCGCCTAATTTTATTCGCATAAAAAGGTAAAAGTACATTTAGACCTTTTTTAAAATTTATTAAACACTCATTTTCTAGAATATTACGTTACCGGGCAGCGAAATGTGTAAAAAGTGTTTTAAAATTAATGAAATTATCTTTTACGAGATAATAATTGAGTTTGGTGTACACGAAGAGGTCTGTTGATTTATTCGAAGGGAAATTCCGTCGTTAGAAAATAAAATAAATAGTTCGCCAATTTATTATAAATACCAATAATCTGTTCAAATAATTCGAGAAAATCTTTTTGCTGAAAAATTGTGCATTTCGGCAAAATAAAAGTAAATGTAATATTCATTTATACTCAAATGCATAGACCTGTCTTATTCCGGCGACCCCATTGTCCTATCGAGTTTTAATTAAGAACCTCAAATGAAGCATCGTAGACGTATATTTTATGGATTTGTTTTTCTTAAACAACGAAGCTTATTTAATCTTTTCTTTTAAAACTTTACAACTCAAACAGTTTCTTTTAAAAAAATCTTTAAAAGGTCGAAAATAAATGTGGATTAACTGTAATAAGCTTTTGTGAACGTTGACGAATAAAATCAACGGACATTTAGCTTTATATAATTTAAAGAGCTTCCAACCAAATATGTTTGTTTGAAATTAGTTTATATACAGATTTAGAGGCCATTACACTAATAAATATTCAGTCTCAAAATCACATAACTGACTTTAAAAATTTAAATATATTAAAATGAAGCGAACAATATCCCGGAGGCAAGACATCTTGCAGAACAAGATTATAGTGCACGAGTGTGTGTGTAATGATAGCTGTAGTGTAGTAACTAATTTTAACCTGACTCATGACTCCAACCAAGGATCATCTCATTTTCAGTTAGACTGTTAGACGAACAAGGCCGTCAAAATAGAAAAATGTAATACAATATTCACTGGATATTTTAGAAATGTTCTCAAATGTAATCTCGTAAAGACAACCGCAATGTTGGGCTATGCGCTAATACATATTCCACGGCAACCATGAATTATTCTATAAAAATATTTACTTATTATCCTTATTTATTTATAATTGTCTTATATAAAATGATATAAGCATTATATAAATATGACGAAACACAAATATAATCATTATACGTTTTTCTGCTTAGCAGTAAAGGCAGACATCAAATGCGTTATATCTTCTAATTATTTATTGAGAGTGTAATAAGTTTAATTAAGGGTACTTCCTCAAATAATTTAATCATTTCACTAAATTTATTTTCCTTCTTTTGTTATTGGAGGCAGTTCGATAAACACTTTTATAGATATTGAATGGGGTACGGAACTATGTAGTACTAAATTAGATTTCGAATTGAACAGGTTGTTTTTATAGCACGGTCCGTAGCGACGGGGAAATATCTTCTAGCGTATTAATTAAAGCTAAAAGTTTCTTCGCAGTCTTCGATTTAGCTTACACTATTCAAGTTTTTCCTAAACCCTCTTTATTTTCATTTATGATATTTTTTATAGAATAGTGGTGACAAAAGAGGACACAGTCCTGACGGTAATTGCATGCATAGGCGACAAGAAGAAGTTTTCTCATCCGTCACGTTTGACAGACGGATTAAAAAACGCAGCTAACGCTTCTCATATATAACGCTGCTTCCCGACAGTGAGCTGGATATTTCACGTCTGGAATTAACGAGATCGTTATACCGCCATATATCGGCAGTGATGTGCTCTTTTTGGCATTGCCCATAGTGGCCTACTACGACACTCACGGAATAAAATGAAGTGATAGATTAATTAACTTCGCCATTTAACTATATTATTACTAATTAAATTAACTTAATTAATTAAATTATTATTAAAATACAACAATTATATGCGCATTAAAAACAACGTTGCGAGAAACGGTTTTAATGAATATATGCAGTGCGTGTAATATGAACATGAATATTTCCTGAAATAGCAGATTGTCAAACAATTAGTATGCGTTTCTGTGTTTACGTAAACTATCGAGCATAAAGTTGGAAACTCATTTCAAATTTGGTTTATTTTATAAATTCACCTATCAGTGAATGTATATTGTATATTTATAAATCTGGATTTGTTTTTGAAATTATTACAACAATATTAAATTTTACTAGTATTGTGCTGTAAGGTTGTTATGTCGGTTATTCGAGCAATATGGCCGGCCCATTGTCACTTCAGCTTATAAATCGTTTGCACTTTGTCGGTCACTCTGCAGCATCTAATATCCTCATTTCTAAGTTTGCAATGCAGAGAAACGCTAAGTATATCCCTCCCCAGGTTTTTGAGTGGCAGCCTCGTATCGGTAGGCGAAATTTAGGGGGAGTTCGAGTAGATGGAGTGTGACGACCTGGTGAGATATGTAGGAAGTCATTGGTTACAGGTGGCTCAGGACCGTGCTTTGTGACATTTCTCGGGGGAGGCCTTTGTTCAGCAGTGGATATAGTAGGAATGATTTTAATGAATATATGCAGTACGTCTAATACGAGCATGAACATTTCCTGAAACAGCAGCTTGTCAAACTATTAACATGCATTTCTGTACTTACATTAATATCGGGCATAAAGTTGGAAACTCATTTCACATTTGATTTATTTAATAAATTCACCTACCAGTGGATGTATATTGTGTATATTTAAAGTCTGGATTTGTATTTGAGTATATTTTATCGATTATAAAATTTACCAATTTCATATTTTCTAAATTTTATTTTGTATTTAAAATTATTCTATCATTATAAAATTTTACTGGTATTGTGGTATAAGGGTCACGCAACATCCAAACTACTCTCCAGTTACGTTAATTCCTGCAACATTATCTCCTTGTCGCTCGGCTCGCTCACCGATGGTAGATATGAATTTCTCAAATTGTGATATCTCTTTATATATCGTAAAGAACTCTGCAAGTCTTAGAAATTAAAACATATTTCGAAGACATACAAAATTCGCAAACTCGCTTTTTTAGCGGCGCGTTTTTTTTTACAATATGTTGATAAACGAGCAGAGCCGGTGAGATGCAAAATCAGCAAAATGATTTGTATCCAGTCAAAAGGGTCTCCGGTTCTTTACGGTTAGTAAGTAGATGGATGTAAAAGAGAGCCAAATGGAGGTCCGTAGTCTCAGGTCCTTAGAGTGATATTGGTGAGTGTGCTTATAACTCCTTCCATTTCTAAGAAAGCAGTAAGTCCGACGTATTGTTATATACACAGCAGTACCAAGCTACTATTTTACGATGACATTCTGTGAGAGCGTGGTCCTTTCCCGGTCGAGCCGCCCCATTTTTTGCTACAACCGTAATATAGCTGCAGCATGGCGTTACCACTAATAAGAAGTGTCCAGCAGAAGGACGAATATAAGCTACTAATATAGTTTACTTTTGTTTAACAAGTACTGTTATAAACGTATCGTAATTAATATTTCTTGCTTAAGTAAGTTAGTAATTATTGACATACTATAATATATGTGTATAATTATAATACCTATATGGTAACACATAAGAAAGGAGTATCTGATTGTTGCCAAATATCAAAAAATTCTCTAAAATATATAAAAATAAATGTTTTATGTAATAATTACATGAAATTGGATAAACAAAAAAATCTAAATGAGAAACCAAGTCAGTGAGGAAAGCTTTTATCGTGGCATTACCTTTTCCTCTAGAAAATGCCTTTTAATATTATCAATGTATGAAACATAGATATCTACACCAAATTTGATCACTTATGCCACTGCCATGATTCTTTAATATATACGGGAGCTTTCGGCAAAATTATACAGTTCACAAGCGACAATTATAAATAGTAAAATTTTTATTAAATAGGAAGCTTATGTTATGAAAAATTACAGTTATGAAAGTTTTGATAGCTTAATGCCTAAATACTCAAGCGCTGCTAAATTTTAAGACGCCGTTAAGTCTAGTGGCGTCTCCATCATTTTGAGTCAAAATGACTGTGACACCACGAGACTTAACGACATCTTAAAATTGAGTAACGTTTGAGTATTCGGCCATAAAACTAAAATCGAATATTGGAGAAAATATCTACTTGTATTCCGCAAATTGAAGAATCTCATTACTTCGAAATTGCACAATGTGTATCATGCAGGAACCTGGTGCCAGAATTTGGATTTCGACAAAAAAATTGCTTAATGCTAGTTATGTAACAAATTTAGACTTCATAAGTGAAAACCACAAAAAGGGTTTTATCGTGTTTCCTTTATTCGCGATAAATGGTTTCCTGTAAACTGTAGTTACCATTAGTCTAATATACACTATTAATAAAATATCCTGGCCGGCGATGTGAAGCATCATCAAAGGTGTGCAAAAACTCATACCTACTGCAGTCAACCTTCAAATTGTAGCATTAACAGAAAATCCTTCCTAAAATTTAAAAGGCCCATGTTTCTATTCGATTTCCAATTTGTTCATATCAAAGTGCGTCGTCAGCGGATGATATTGGTATTAAGAAAGGGAGTTGATAAATCAATCTTACATTCTAAGAAATTAGAAAAAAAAAATTATTTATTTAAAAAAAATGTTGCCTCCACGCTAAGATTTTTCTTGTATGTTAAGGGCAGTTTAAATTCGTGAATTTCTGAAAAAGGGAAAGTTTTTTGTCCATAAATTGTTTAAAATTAAGCTGGCAAAAAGATGTAAACATTTTATATTAATTAAATTCAAAGTAAGTAGGGCTAAATTTATATAAATAAATTCATTGATTTATCCACATATTACAGCCTATACAAAGTCTCCTTATCATTAGACTCCCCATGGGTTACCTAATTGATTGTGCTCGTCTGCCCAGCGCATTATATATAGCTTTTCTTAGTACTTCGCTATTTACAAAAATAACAACGTTGTATTATTTGATAGCAAATACCATGAAAGAGTATTCCAGCAACCTGGTAAACTTTGCCTTGCCTTCTCAACGTAAGAAAGAATTAATACAATACGGCTAACTATATATTAATTATATTACTTAATATAATTACTTTTAAGGACAGGTGACAAAACATACAAAGACGCAACGTACTATGTTGGCGTCTGCGGAAAACGGTATTATTGCTCTCTATTCATTGTTTAATTCCTTACGCTTCTTACGCATTACATGATACAGGATGGTGAGACACGCGCTTAGTTGGCACACGCATCGATGAGCAAACTTAGAAAGAGTCGTTGTATGTTTATTGTAAATTGTGATCTCTGTTGTTTTCATTTTTATTTTAAAATCAAAGACTAGTGATCTCATATTTTTATTTTACATAATATGGTGGATAAAGGAACACACAGTCCATCAGCTGATTGTAAATGGATGATGTGGCCCAAAGACATCTACATCTACCCTCGAATAAGAATCAAAATGCAGATGCGTTGTCACCCCTGAGGAATGAGATGGAATATCTGTTACTAGTAAAAAGGCTTTCCGGTTCTCTTCACTTACCTACCATTCGAAACATAACAACATTGTGCTGCTATTTTACGCTGGTATCCTGTGAGATTTTTTTTAAATAATTATGTTTAAGCCAGTAGGTTTTACATGCTGTAGTCATACTGCGGCTGTATTAGGTAAGATTGTAACACAAGTGACCGGGTAGGACTACGCTTTCATAGAATACCACCGTAAAATAACAGCTAATGTTGTTGTGTTTCGTGTGGTGAGTGTAGAGAACTGGAGATCATTTTTACTGAAAACTAGGCATTTCATCGTAGATAGGCCAGGTGGACTGTGTGCTCGTTTGTGACCCCATTCCATAAAAAGAAGTAGGTAGTTATACAACCTGCTGGTAAGTATTGATGTAGCCGAATACGATAAAACCTTTTAGTATTTGTTGAATACTCAAGGGGTAAAACGCATTGACTTAGCTTAACAAAAGCCTATTCACTCTTGCCTTGAAGACATCTACATTGTAATCGGATTGAAAGACAAATGCTGGTAAGTTATTGCACTCCAGTTGAAGCAACCTATTTATGCTGCTGCCGTGATACAGTTAAAACGTGGCTCCATTACTTGTATTCCGTCTACCATATATTGTACATACGAGTAAATTCAATATATTTATGACAAAGCTTGTTAGTTATGTAAACAACTTTATTTATGTGTTCAAGTTGACAAAGTCTTATCCGCTGTATTATTATTTACGTGTTCACAGGTGCAAAACATCAATAAATGCCATTCATGTAGAATTTCTCACGCTAAAGTCTTTGTGTTTGAATAACAGCATTTGACACATTTTATTTATTATAATGTTTTGTATTAATCAAGATATTTTAATCATCAGACGATGTTTGATATTTCGTGGAAGCGATCATATTCAATGCCTAAGGATTGATTTATAACTATACTTAAACTATATATATAACTATACTTAAACGAATGATGGGATAAGCAGTTCAACGAATTTTTTATGTTTTAGCAAATGCTGCCTATTTATTAAAAATAGCTTTCACGTATTTTATCGCGATTAATTTAATTGTTTTACAGTTTTGCATTAGCGTGCTGTGACATGTGGTGAAGGCGTAAGAGCATCCAACACCTGATTTCATCTTGCGTCCAATAGATAGCGACACATCCAAATACGCTAGACATAAAATGCCTACGGGTAGCTGCGTTAAAAGTACGAGACGCCTGGTAATTAAAAGGTTGACAATTAAGGCAAATCCCGCGAAAATAGGAGAGGCTCTCACCCTTAAGGCAGATGAAGTAGACGAAGATAGTCTGGAACTTTTGAATAATTTCGAAGTAGCAAGTATTAAGTAATTTTATTGATACACACGCAATTTATGATGTTCTGCAAACTATGCAAGAAACACCATTTAATTTTATCACTCGTTTATTAGCTAATTAATTTTTAAAATCTATTATAATATAAGAATTAATATTTGTTTATTCATATTTTATGCGCTGCCATACCGTTCATCAGATTGCGGTAATATTTCGTCAACGTATTGCTTGCATTTCCGTGAAGGTTATAAGACATAGGTGGACCCGGTACGTGATACTGACGTAGTATGCGAAGACGGGGCAGGTCGCTAGTCTTTAGTATAATTTTATTCAACTTTGCCACACCGTTTTGGTCCAAATCACAATATGAGCCAACATTTGGACAAATCTTATTTTATGTTTGGTTTTGGCATTTTGTCCTGTCTTTAACAATTAAATTTTCGTATTAACTCTTTTATTTCAGTCTATGCAAGGTACGCTGCTATACATAGCCCCGTCGTCCACAGATTGCTCATAAGTGGTAGTGGGATATTTGTCATAGTTTCACGTTTGTTTAGTTTTTTTTTTGTTATTGTTATTGAGTTATTTCTTGGAACCCTTGTGGCTCGGAGGGCAAGCACTCGCTGTAAGTTTTACAGTACGTGAGCAACCCGGGTTCGATCCCCGCCAACACCAATTAAATTGTTAATTGCAATTTTAAGTGCTGATTTACCAAGTGCTCGACGGTGAAGTAAAAAAAAAGATCGTGAGGAAATCTACATGTCTGAGAAATATGAAAAAATATTTTGAAGATGAAGTTCACACAACGCGAATTACAGCGCGGCGGACATTTCCTTGTCCTAAAAACTCTCTGAAAAATATGAGGAGATATATGCCTAGTAGTTGGACGTATAAAGCCTGTAAATGTAACTTTAAGTTTTTAAGTAATGTTATCAGGAAAATGCTACTGTTTACTGTTTACTGTTTTAGTTTCCTTCTGTCGCCTCTTGCGATACCTACTTATCTTACTTATCTTCACGCACAATCCCTAACGGGGTAGCCAGAGAGAACAGATCGCCAAGTGTCACGATCCTTACATACTTCTTTCGCTTCTTTCAGGTTCATTAACTTCTTCATACATGCACGTCTAGGTATCCGAGTACTCTTGACCCTCCCCTCTCCGAGCAATTTGCTCACATGGTCTTCGAAAGTTAGTCTCGGTTTACCTCGACACCTTTTAATATTTACTTTCGCTCTATATATTTTCTTCACCATTCGGTCTTCACTCATTGTTAACGCACGAGTACCTAAATTTTTATAAGGTATTTCAATTTTTCGTTTTGTAAAGGATGTCTCCACTATACTTCTTTATGCTTCTTCTGGCATACCCATTTTTCGCTGCCATATAACAAAGTCGGTACCAACACTGCATTATGTATTGCAAGGCGTGCACTCTTCACCACGCCTTGCCTTTTTTACTAATGCATTCAGGGCACCATTGACTTTGTTTCCGGCAGCGACACGCCTATCCACATCTAAATCACATCTTCCATCCCGGCTGAAAGCACTACCCAAGTATACAATTTCATTTACCTGTTCTAGATATTCCTGATTTACCCATATTTCACATTTCGTTCTCTCTTCGTCCTTTTCAAATACCAGATTACGATACCGATTTTTATATTCCCGACAATAATACATTTATATTATTTGATGTAAGGAAGTAAAAATTAGTTGTATTCAAATTTGTCACAGCTCATTGTTTTGAATCCCAGTCAAAAATTTTGTACAAATCGAATAATTTTCGTTTTCGGGCCTGTTTGGGGCGATGTTAATGTCGGTTTTCTCTCTGTTGTACATAGTTATAAGGAAACAGTATCTGTGGAAAATTACTTTTATATTTTATTAACTTAATTCATTAGACCGTCGATACATTTTACTTATTAAAAAATTTAAAATCGACATAGCTATTGAAATATATTCACTTATGAAACACGATGCGAGGAGAGCTCAAACATAGGTTTCTTTCGTGGTAAAGCCATACTGCAGCTGTATTAGGTATGGTTGTAGCACAAATGGGTGAGCTTGAACGAGGAAGGACCATTACCTCACGAAAAAACAGCGTAAAATAGCAGCATAATTCTGCCGTGCTTCGTACAGATAGTACAGAGAATTGCGACTTAATCCTCATTTACATACATACTACATTTTGATTTTTAATCGAGGATGATGTAGCTGTCTATGAGATACAGCATAGAATATTATTACACATAGTATTCTTTGGGTCACATCATTCACTTACAATATGAGTGACTCTGTGCTCGTTTGTCACCCTATTCCATAATAAAGAATAAAACGGCTGAAAACTATTAATTAAAATTCAACGTTAAGAGAGGTATGTAATATTGATGACAATGCATTATTTGTTCAAAATGATGAGTCACGACTTACACGGTTTTGGGAGCTTGACTCCGTTTCGGATAATTATAGTTTATCTGTCGAGGAAGAGGCTTGTGAAACTAGCTTTAAGGGGCATACTAGGCGTGATGAAAAAAAGGACGATTCATAGTCACTATTCCTCTAAAAGATTCACTGGAAGTTCTCGGCGACTCCTATAACTTCTTCGCTTTCCTTCTTCGCTTCTTTAGCAAAGCGTCGGCTTATCTCTCTCGAACGTAGGTTAAAACATCAACCCCGTATTAGAGAAAGATACTTAGAATTCATGTCAGATTATCTTAACCTAGGTTATATGAGTGAAAACGTAGTACCTAATCTAAATAAATACAATTATTATTTACCTCATCACGGAGTCATACGTGAACAAATTAGTTATATGCTGCACCCCGACAACAGCTTCACCTACCGGGTTCAATTGAGTTTTCAAACCATCCAGGAACCCACTCAAATACACACAAAAAATTCATCAAAATCGTTCGAGCCGTTTTCGAGTTTTATTGAGACTAACGGTCAGCAAATATATGATGGAACTGATCTGATGACAGACCAAATGCTGATCCTAGCAATGCCTATTAAAACTTGTTTCTATATAGATTTTATATGGTACTACCTATCCGGCCCCGGGTTTGCACGGGTGATTTCTGGATCTCCACAACAACGCCATCTATCGGGTCTTATTGTTAATTTAAGCCATCCAGAGATTCACTGTTCAACAACTACAAAAAAAATATCAATGTCGGTGCAGTATTTTTGGAGGAGATTAGTGACAAACGCACGTACAGAAGAATTATCTATATGCATATAAGAGCCGTGGTAGCTCAGACGGTTAGCGCTCGCTGTAAGTTTCACAGTACGCGAGAAACCCGGGTTCGATCCCGTTCGGCACCACTGATATTGTTTATTGCAATTTTAAGTGTTGATTTACCACGTGCACGGCGATGAAGGAAAACATGCATGTCTGAGAAATAAAAAAAAATCGAAGCATGTGAAGTTCACCAACACGCATTAAGACAGTGCGGAGGACTTCCTTGCCTTAAAAGCCCTGTCAGAAATGAGAGGAGGCCTGTGCCCAGCAGTGGGACGTATTTAGGCTGTAACTTTTTTTTACTAATATATAAATAAGCGAAATGCCACTGAACTCTCGTCACGATATCTCTAGAACTATACACCCTATTGACTTGAAGTTTAATATAGTTACTCATTTCGCATTTTTTTTTAGGATAGGGTGACAAAAGAGCCACGGTCCACCTGATGAAGTGGTTGCTGCGGCCCATAGACATCTACATCTATCCTTCATTAAAAATCAAAATGCAGATGCGTTGTCCGTGAGGACTGCGATTATCGTGCGCCCAGTGAAGCGAGCGGGTATCAGCTAGTTTTAAATAAAGATTATAGTTAAAGAGATTCAGCTTTTTACACAAGTTTTTCCTTCATTCATTACAGCCTATCAAAGCCCAATGCTCAACATAGGCTTCACGTTGTCACGCTTGGCAGGCGGATTGGCAATTGCAGTTTTTTTTAATTGTTATTCGGAAGGAATTTAATTGCGATAAGCAATTTTGAATGGTAATTGGACTCTCCTGTCATCTTGCGGCTACCATTTTGTAAGTTCCTTTTTTGAGAATTTTTGGTGGGAACCTGATCTTTGTGATGAATTGCTGCTACTGTTTTATTCCTAAAATTATGTTTTAAAAGTAGATTTTGATATGTAAAATTAGTGCGATTTTTGTACGTTAAATGTCTGCGCATGTGTACTGTTAGTGGACACGATGGCGATGTGGACCTCAACATATTGTGTCTGCATAGGTGCCTTGAGATACCCTCGTCATGGACTAGAAAGTCGATTATGATGATATTTCATGCTGCGGTCAAAACCTCTCAAATACTTCAAAATGTAACATATCAAAATACGAATATAGTGTAACATATCAAACAAATTATTATAATGTATAAGTTTTTAAATATTTGACACTGGGAATAATACAAGAGTTCGGGTTTATTAACAAAGGAAAAAAAGGTTCCATTTAAAGTACAATAATTGTATTTTAGAATTTACCAAACGTAGTTAATTAAAACGTATGATATGTGATTTTAAATCGAGTGTTTAGTCTTGCATGAATTGCTTGCGGAATAAAGGACAGCATAATCTCTTTATATCAAAATGCAAATAAGAACTAATTGGCGACATTGGCTTTGTGCTCGGTTTGTTTCGTAATGAACTGCAATATGGAAATATTTGTACAAACATATTTCGATTTGACTATCCCCGGTTTTTATACTGTATTTTAATTTTGAATACTTAGTTCTAGATATAAATGAATATGCAAAAAATTAAATTTGTAGTGAATTTCGCACGACACATTGTTTTAGTATCTTAAGAATATTTTTATTAAACACCATGAACAACACGTTTTTATTGACATCCTCTACTTTAAGTATTTCTTCTTTTCTTACTGCCTCGTCGGTCTAGTCCCAGGTTCGAATCCTGGGTCGAGCCAAAATTAATCATTGATTTTTTCTGTCAAGAAATTCTTAGTAGCATCCCGGAGTCAGGAAGCTAGTGCAATCTTTCCTGCCGTGCCTCGAAATACACTTAAAGCCGTTGGTCCTCACTGGTCTCTCCTGTTATGTCGGGTTACAGTCCCTTCGGACTATGAGAGTGAGGGAATAGAGAGTGCACCTGTGTTTGCGTATACACTTAGGCGCTATAATCGTGTCCTACGCAGATAGCTAGTCATGGTTGATACTGGCTGCCGTAAACGAAGGGGTGACAAAGTGGAGTGATAATAGCCACGGTTCAATTACGCCCGTTAAACCATGTCAGGTTCCAAGGTTGGCTTTAAGATCCTGATCGGCCCGAGATGACCGATCTACATATAATAATCTTGAATTTTGTTTCTCAAGTCTTAAAATAATTTCCTTAATTATTAGTACAAAATCAACTAGTGTGTAAATACTTCATTTGGTCCTCCCATGAAATTTGGCTAAATTGCGCAGTAATTCTGCTCAGATTGTTTTATTATGAAATTAATAAATTATATAATCAATCTTAATTCCTCCCTATTCTTTCCACCATGGGACATCTCGACGCTCGGCTAGTTTTCATCCTTATTTTGAAGACATACCACGTATTCAAATCAAACAATTTGCTTTAGTATACGATGTGTATGTCACCGACTTATAATAGTAAGAAAAAAGAATAAGTCTTAGAGTCCTTTAAGAAGAGCGCATACCTAAATCGGATGCTCTAGTAACCTATTGCGAATGTTTATGAGCGGCGTTACGCATGAGAGTCGTATGCTCGTTTACCTTTCTTATATAAAAAACCGACCCATTGTCACTAAGTCGTTAAGTCTGGTTACTGCGGATTTCCTCATTCTTAAGTCTAACACGCAGTGAGAGAGTGAGACCACGGCATCCCTGGCAGCACGCACAAGTTGCACAATCTTGTTTTGGAATATGTCATAAATAAACGGACTTGAGTAAACAAATTTATAGTTTTAATGAATAATGGCTGTTGCAAATTAATCAGATTTAAAGAAAAATGACAGAAAAATGTTGTGGCTTCAAATCCTCCGTACAACGTGAGAGCCGATAAAGAAGATAAAAAGGGAATCTGAACGGAGGAGCTAAGACAATATCAAACACAGTCAAACATCATATATTCAAACTCAGGAAATCGAATATGTCTACTTTTGCACAATTATTGGCTCTTTACTTTGAAAACAGGGTCTTAGTCAATAAATTACTTGTCACAAAATATTTTTAAGCAAAGTATGAAATAATTATTGAACTTATAAAAACGCACAAAAAAAAATAAAATTTGATTTCCAAAACCAGGTATAATTTATCCCATTAACATAATCCAGTTTAATGCTCCATTTGCATGAGATTCTGAACGGATCAGGAAAAATTTTCATTAAAATTGTAACATTTCACATAATAACAATATTGATAATGCAATAGGCGTAATCTGGTAAAAATATATACATCGGTTAATTCGATGATCCAAAGGAAATTAATACGTTATATAATAGTAACAAGTAATACGTAATATAATTATATACATTTGCTAATATCTTTTTAATTAAGATTTCAAACGAAGATGTTGGTATTGAAGACAGTTTAGTTGAAAGATTTTTATATATAGGGTGAGGGTGACCAACGAGCTCACAGTCCACGTGATGGTAAGTGGTTGTAGAGGCCCATAGACATCTACTTCCGTCCTCGATTACAAATCAAAATTCATAAGAGTATGTGTGAGGACTAAGATAGAATCCCTCGTTTCCAATAAAAAGGGTCTCCGGTCCTCTACACTCACCATATGAAGACAGCAGCAATAAGCTGCTATTTTACGCTGGTATTCTGTGAGAGCGTGGTCCTTCTTCGGTCGAGCTGACCCATTTGTGCTACAACTAAACCACTAATAAAAGCAGTAAATAAGTAGCTTAGAAAATTAAATCCTACCTTTTTAAACAGACATTTTCATTTTGTGTCTTGTGTGCTCGTTTGTCACACTTCTTTCATAAAAAAAAACTGATAATATTGATAATAAATACTTGACAAATTTACAATAATTGATTTTGTTACCTGACCCGATATTCGAAACCGGGACCACACGATTAGCGATCGTGCTTACCACTACGCAGTCAATTATTATAATATTTTAGTTGTTAATAAACAAAACGCTTCTGTTAAAATAATTTACTTCTGATCAATTTTATACAATCTGAAGTGATGTTCAAGTAACGCTATCTGACTTAAATAATTGTTATTAAGTTGTGCCTTTATGTTGTACCAATTGGGAAAATGAATGTGAGGAAACTATTAATTTTCCTCTCCGCGAAGGCCAGCAGAATAATATAACATATTTTATGTATGCCACTGGCAGGCGAATGGATAAATGACCCTTGTGAGGATGGCATGCCGCCCATCCCTTTCATTATAATTACTTATTGTGCTTACCACCAGGCATTCAATTATTATAATATTTTAGTTGTTAATGAACAAAACGCTTCTGCTAAAATAATTTATTTCTGATCAATTTTATAAAATCTGAAGTGATGTTCAATTAACGATATCCGATTTAAATAATTGTTATTAAGATGTGCCTTTATGTTGTACCAATTGGGAAAACGAATGTGAGGAAACTATTAATTTTCCTCTGCGCGAAGGCCAGCAAAATAATATGGAATATTCTATGTATGCCACTGGCAGGCGAATGGATAAATGACCCTTGTGAGGATGGCATGCCGCCCATCCTTTTCATTATAATTACTTATTGTTTAAGCATCTATTTTGGTACATGAGGTTTGAATTATAATATGGTTATGTTTTTCTTTATTCCTTAATTTTTTACCAAACGTCTTGAGTGATGTAAAAGTCTGTTCTTGTTTTTCTCTGGATATTCTTGTCGAAACCGGTTCAAAGTAATAAAGAAATAAAGTGAATACATACATCAGGATTGAAAGATGACCTTATAACAAAAATTGTTAGGGGCGTACTCCAATGGTTTGGGCACGTTGAACGAATGAGTGAAGACCGAATGGTGAAGAAAATATATAGAGCGAAAGTAAATATTAAAAGGTGTCGAGGTAGACCGAGACTAACTTTCGAAGACCATGTGAGCAAATTACTCGAAGAGGGGAGGGTCAAGAGTACTCGGATACCTAGACGTGCATGTATGAAGAAGTTAATGAACCTGAAAGAAGCGAAAGAGGTATGTAAGGATCGTGACACTTGGCGATCTGTTCTCTCTGGCTACCCCGTTAGGGATTGTGCGTGAAGATAAGTAAGTAAGTAAGTAAGTGAATACATACGAGTATTATTCATTTTATTTTTCAGTTATTCCACTTAGTGGCGGCGTAAGAGTATCAGATAACCTGCAACAACCCGTTGCTGTGCTAAAAGGCAACAAAGGCAAATGAAACAGGCGAAGGCCAGCAGCATCTTCTTGATTACACTCTTGAAAATGTCAAATCTCTTCATCTATCATGTGTGAAGCCATGGAATGTAAATGGCTGTTTAATTTTGTTTTGTTTATTATAATTAATTTTTACCGGCTGAGAAATTCCGAAATTTTTTGTGTCTTGAGCATTATGAGTCGTGCCCCGGTACGGGCGACCCGGACAGGTGGAGCATGTTGAGGACTTTCAAGCTGTTTTATTGTTCTAGGTACTACTTTATCCACCTGACAAGCATAGCAACTATTATTTATTTTATTTATATTTTAGTAAAACGTAAGCTAACAGTATATTACCAATTTTGGAAAATCTAATTTTAGATATCATTCATCACCATATTGCTGCGAAACGCAACGAATTATAATTTTTTATTGTTTATTTAAAAGCAATAAAACATTTCAAAAATTAAGCTCAATTAAAATCTGTTATGCATTAATGTGTATTAATGCGTAACAGATTTGACAGCGATTCTGAGTCCTAGAGTCACTTGAGCAACCACGATGGACTATAAACAACAAATGAAAGTTTGACAACCACTACCATATTTGTGACTATATATATATATATATATATATATATATATATATATATATATATATATATATATACCTTGGTGTTTTACCTGCCTATGAGTTCCTAAAATTAAGTGTTCAGACAAAATAATAACCAAAAAAAGCTAGGCCGAATAGCCAAAAATAATACAAAAATTACCTATTAAGCAAGCAGCTTACTTTGTGAAGATATTTAACTACTTGTAACAAGATTTCTTGTAATATTACGGACGCATCATAATGAAAAGAAGATATAGATTAAATGTTTATTTAAATGATAAGAATGTTTGGACATGTGTTAATATGTTGATATGTGTTTATATCTTTTTATAACCTATACATACAGAAAATCTGTAGAATAATTGTATGTTCACGATTCACGCAAAAACTACTCAACAGATTTCCATGAAATTTTATATGTAGACAGTAAATGACCGTGTATAACATATAGGAAACTTTTTATCCGATTACGGAAGAGTAAAAAAAGGGTTATTTTTTCCTTTTTTTAAAGATTATCATTATGGCTGCCGATAGTTCTATTAGTCCTAAAGATGATTTAGCTTAACGTATAATAAATCTGTAGAAAAGTGTGTGTAAGTAAAAATAAAACTCATCGCGCCACCAACCAGAAAGGGCAGAATAACATCTGCCGGGTCAACTAGTGTTTAAATGTAACTGTTGGACAAAAATAGTACTTGTGAGTTCCTTGGCGCTTTTTCTCATAAGATCTTCCGCAATATTTCGATTATCGATTTGTTGTGAGGCCAATTTTGAATACGAATATTTTGATTTTGACGTTGACTATGTTATTCAATTTCAAATTATGTATCCTTGATTGAGTTCTCCACACAACAAAAGACTGTATTAATAGGGTTATAATTACATGAATTTATCAATGTTAATAACCTCCGGGAATGAGGTAATCACTACCAATGTATCAAGAATCGTATGTTATTGTGTTACAAATAAAGAATGCAGTATGATTTGTATAGCTTATTGTGTAAAATAATACTTATTTTTTCAAAAATTATATCTCGTCAGGGTTCTTGGTTCTTCTTCCCAAGGCTCCATCCTCGCTGACACCATTGAAACTGCTAATTTAAATTTTAAGTACTGATTTACCACGTGCCCGGCGGGGAAGGAAAACATCGTGAGGACACCTGTATGTCTGAGAAATAAGAAAAATATTGCGAAGACATGTGAAGTTCGCCAAAACCTTAAATCCCCTCAGAAATGAAAAGAGGTCTGTGCCCAGAAGTGGGGCGTATTATAGGCTGTATTTTTAACTTTAAATTTGAATAGCGCCTTAATAAAGGTTATAGATATGTGTCAATAGTGAATAATCCGTTCGTTTCAACCGGCACACTTAAAAGTATTGGTGATTCATTCTTCTGTGTTTGAATGTTCCGGTTCAACCAATCAGAAACAACTGATAGAACCTTTTTTTACTTGTAATTAGCGTGAACAGTGAATGAGTCGAATACCGACCGAATCTCGAATGATTTGAATGAATAGTTTGTGGTGTAGAGTACACCGTGCATGCATTCGTTAGCGTTGCAAAGTTAGGCGATTTTTAAATATTAAGGCTAAATCTGAGCGACAAAATTTGTAATTTGCGACTAGTCGCCTATTAGACTATCGCAGAAAGAACGTCCTTCTTAGGCATATTCTGTGTATTTTTTTATTAGAAAATAATAAATATAGATTCTGCGACTGATTTTTTTGAGTAGACTTTGTATGCCACTTCTAGGCTTACACTTCTTATAATTTCTAATGAATCATATAACCCTAAGGGCTACAATTGTTTAAATTAAAGCATATTCTTAAAATATTACTTATAAAAATTACTCTACGTCAAATTTTCGGCGACTTGGATTCGGCTAGACTAGGCTACACTAGGCCTCACCACAGTTAATAAAGTAATAGTTATGGTTAACGATGTAACGCAAAGTACTTATTAAAGTTTGTTAATTACGTAATTATCTATTATTTAGGTAATTTTATTTTAATTAAACCAAGGTTTTCAGTTATGTCAAAAAAGTTTATTTAAATGAAAATTTACAAATTTTATGCTTTTGGTATTGTTGGCGACGCGCCTATAAGAATATTTCAGTTTATTAAGTCAACCGATGACGAATAACGTCTCAAAGGCATATTGTCCAATAGCAATGTTCTAATAAGAAAATGCTTAGTTAAATCTTGAAGAAATGTCGAATTAATGATATGAAGGTCTTGGGTTCGACTCCCAGGCCGGACTAGTTTATTGTTTTCCTAAGTAATATCTTTCAATAAATTCATATAGGGAATTTTAAGATATAAATTATGTTACCGGATTGGTTCCCCGGTTGAAATCATCTTTCCAATGATGTAAATTTAAAAGAATAATTAAATAAAGTTAAAGATCGGATTTGTTCCCCGGTTGAGATGATCACTCTGTGCATAAATAGAATTAACGGAAATTAATTGCATAAGTATTGTCTTATATAAGTTTGATATGTTTTGTATGAAAACAAATGCCTATTTATCATGATTGATTTATGATTAAAACTACTTTTACGGATTTTGTCGGTTTTTATTGTTAATACCTGACGTTTCGGGCGCTTTCCAGCACCCATGGTCACGGGGGACTGAGATGACTGACGTCCCGATGTCATTGTTAAACCCGGAGTACCTTCAGCTTTTTTAATTATTGTTTATGGTCCGATCTATGCAAAATGAACTGACTATGTCCTGAGGTCTTGAGTGGTATGCTGGGTGTTTTTTTGAAGGAAGGGGGTAGAGCCTCCTTCTATTGAAATTAGGATGTTTTTTAATTTAAAGTCATATATTTGGTCGGTGTTCTTTCGCGAGGATTTGTGGTTTATCAAATCTGATGTAATGGTGGGGCCGTCTGGATGACAAACTGCAGACTTCCCGGAACGTTGATGCTTCACATCAGCTATATGTTCTTTTACGCGGGTCCTAATTGATCTTTTGGTTTGTCCTATATAAGAGAGACCACATTCACAATCAAGCTTGTACACTCCTGCATCTTGTAGAGGAATATGACACTTGACGGATGGTAGGAACTGACTAATCTTCTTCGGCGGCTTGTAGAATGTTCTAATAGAAGCTCGCTTCAAGATATAGCCAATCTTGTCTGTGACACCTCTGACATATGGTAGTACAGCAGGCACACGCTCGACTGTGGCCGGCTTCACTCGGTCACTGTGACGTAGGCGCGGGACCCGAAGCTTGTTGTCGTGCAGAACTTGCTTGACGTGCTGAAGCTCGGCGGCCAGGTGTTTGCTGTCACAGATCCCTCGTGTTTTCTGTGAACGCGACAAAATCCGTAAAAGTAGTTTTAATCATGTGCAATGTTCGCGTAAATATAAAAAATCATTATGATTGATTTATGAGAACATTCACTTATATTGTTTGATAAGAAACATGATAACTGATAAGAATCTGATTAGAGATAGTTTCCTACAGTTCGAAAATTGTGTAAAAGCATTTAATTTACCTAATATTGTTAAAATTAGTGTATATCAGACTTCCATTTTTTCTGATAGCCGAGAGCCGTGCAAAAGTTAGTTGTTCAAATAGTGTGAGTTCACGGAAGCACGCTGGCCACGCCCTTACGAGGCCGAATATGTAAAAATTTAAAATATTTGTAATTTCAGCAATTTATGTAAAAATGACTTGTCAAACATTTCAGATTGATTGTACGTGCTAAAAAGGTGAATTCTGTGTTATTTTTATGTGAAAATTCCTGTGTATAAGTGAAATAATGATAGTTTTGTATAAGAAATTTAAAAGTGTTTTAATAGTGAAATAAATAGAGAAAATGTAAATTAAACTATTGTATTAGTTAACTCATGTATAATTTCAAGTGGAAAACATTGTTTTAACTTTCTGTGTTAAATATTTAAGAAATTTCGACTTCGAACTTGTGAGTAAAATAGGCATATTTGCATTTAATAAATAAAAGGTTTTTCGTGATATGAAAATGTAATGTATATCGTAGTGTAGATATTGTTTTGTGCTATCTATACAAATAAATTGTATTGATGTGAGACTTATGCAAATAAAGAAATTAAGTAAAACGTGAAAGAGTAATAGAACAAATTCATGTAATTGAGTTGCGCAAGCGCGCGAATGGCGCGGCTCACTTTCGCGTATAGCTCTGGGGTAGCTTAGTAAATGAGTTTTATTGCAATTCGTTCGGGAAAAGTTCGGGGAAAAAGTTCGGAAATCATACCAGCAGTCAATAAGAAGAAGAAAGAAAAAGTGTAGGGAAGTGATAGGGAAAAGTAATTACTCTCTCACGGAACGGTTTGAAGATAATTGCTGTTTTATTCCCAAGAAATTCATCCCTCAAAATTATACAGTCCACATCGAAGAATTAAGGCGTTGGGACCGGGACGACTTCGGAAGACCCGCAATCCCCGTCTGAACCTACTTGCTGAAAACGAAGAGGTTATCGCCCTTGTGTGTTACTCCGTTGCGGAGATCACATACGTTGTTCCCGAACCCAACGTAGGCGTTATAGGAGGCCGGATCGAGAGAAGCCTCGATTCCTCCCTTCTGTTTCTTAGTTGAACGTTTGAATAAGCTGCGTTTCCTTTTCAATTGGTCCTTCGCGGCCGGATTGAGAGGACGCCCGAACCTGGGTTCCTTTTCAGGTATATTGCTAAACCTGCTTTAGAAAACATCGGTTCACAGTACACGCTGTTAGCCATAAAACCAACCAACCAACCAACTAACTAACTAAACTAAACTAAACTAACTAACCAACGCCGCAATAAAGTTTATAGTATTATTATTTTAAGACATGTAAAGCCTAACGTTTTACGTAACAAAAGAATTTTTTTTGAGTAACATTGCTTTCTAATAGCGCCATTTACTTTAGTCGATAAGTAGTGTCACTTTATCAAACCAAAACTGATTAACTCTCATGGTGGTACGAAGAAAAGACGCTAGATGGTCTAATCACAAAAATGTTATACAAATCGGTAAATTATGAAATGGTGCAGGCAGAAAATCTTTCAAAGCCGATCAATTTTTTTTTATATTTCTGAAATCAATTTGGAATTACGCTGCAAAAATAATCAGGTTTTGATAGGTTCAGAGAGCTAACATAAAAAACTTATTACCAATTAAGTTATGAACGATTCAGAGAAGCTCAGAAAAATAAATTTATTTGTTACGCAAGAGTTCATTACCCTTGAGGAATTGAAATACACATTTCATATGAATACCTTTTTGACCTAGTTATATTAATACTATTCTACTGCTTTTTAATTAATATTTTAAAAAGAACCATCAAATTGCGAGATAGAGTAATGAAAGAAAAAAAAACTTATTTTCTTAAACAAACAGGCAACCTCCGTATCAAGTGTTATTTTAATTTTTTATGTTAAGAGCATAATCAAAATGCGATTGTGTCGCTCAATTTGACATCGTTAAAAATTATATAATATTCAATTTAACAATTTAAAAAATGAAAAATAAAATTAGTAGACTGATCTGAGGAAAATATTATGCTATATAGAAGTCGCTTTTTCCAACACACGAACCTTGAATTTAAATTTATTGTTTAATTTTATGATTTTTATATATTTGGTATTATATATTTGGCTATAAGAACGTATTATACTAAGAAATTCACCTTTAAATTGTTACCAAATAGAAGTCGTATTATATCCAAGATGATGATCTTCATCTCTTTACTCATGCGATTTCTAATCGCTCGTTCACACAAGGCACTTCCCCGAGCTACCTACATCATATTTTTTTATTCTTTTATACTACTGCTGTTAATGCAGTACTTTTCTTTCTTTTAACTTTTATATCTGATTTTATTATTTCCATATTTTTTTTCCATTTATTTTTTTTTTATTTTTTTTTAAATTGTTTTTTCCTACATCATATTAATTCACACATGCTTCATCTAGTCAGCACTTCCTCAAGTGACCATTATACACTAAAAACTTTTTCCTATCAATTGGGGTTTTAACGAACTATATAATCAATTCATTGTCACTTCACGATGCGATGTCAGTGAGCCTTTTTTGTAAACTGAAGTGACAAATGCTAAAATTTGTTAGGCGTTAGAATTTTTTTCTTTCAGGGATGAAACTTATGTAGCTTACTTGACTTGCAAAATACATTTTTATTTAAAAATAAAATGTTAATAATTTTATTTATTTTACACAAATTTCAGGAAACTGACTTACTTTTCGCGTAATGTATGTTGTGTATCTTATTATAAGACAATAATAATAATATCTTCTAGCCCGAATCTGAATCAAGGCGGCAAATCTCAAGGAAGACTAGACATGTGCGCAGGACAGGATTATAATGCTCAAGTATATACGTAAGTTCAGGTGCACGCTCTACACCCTCACTCTCGTAGTCTGATGGGATGGCAATCCTACCCCACCGGAGCGAGATCTACGGCAGGACCAAAGACTTTACGTGCTTTCCGAGGCACGAGGGTAAAACACCACCAACTTCCTGACTACGGGACGCTTCTAAGATTTTTTTTCCAGAAAGACTCTGTTCTGTCTGTAACTGATTTCCGTCCCAACCAGGGATTCGAACCTGGGAGCTCATGATTAGGAGTCGCGTGTGCGACCACAATACCAACGAGACAGTCAATCAAACTACTTATATAAACATAAAATTGTGGACGCTTTAATGTTGTTTCATATTTTATTCAATAATATACACACGCGTTTTTGATTAAATTAAAACCATAATGTGGATTTTCTGTTCTGTTGGATTGTGTAAATTATCATTAATAACCAAAGTAAGCACTAAGCTGTCTATAATGGACGCAACGTAAGGAGAAATATCCAAATTTATGCTGAATTTGCTTTTAGAGCTAATAGCCTTAATGAATCCCGATATACAATGCTAATAAGCGAGTAGAAAATTTACAAAATGTTTTCCTTTGTATATATAATATACTTAAACTAGAACGAACGGATTTTACGAAATTCCCGCCGTTGCCCTGGCATTAATTGAAAAAAAGACATTTTCAAACTATAGCTCTTATAGGTATAAAACGTGACTAGAATATACTCTTTGCAATAAAAATTAACAAAAACGGATTTTATTAAATTCCAACCACAAAAGGCATTACGGGGGTGTTAAAAAAAGCTTTTAATCTATAGCTCCTACAGGTTTGAATTCTAGAGAAATTACTATTGTTGTCATCTTGAGTTCAACTGAGAACGAATTTTATGAAATTTCACTCACGAAGAGATTACGGGGGCGTTATAATGAAAGTAAAATAAATAATTTTCGCATTTACCACGGGGGAGTGCTCTGAGGCATTGTTTGGACTAATTCCAGCCGCACAATTTCACTATGAGTTCAACGATAAGTAACGTAATTGAATAATGTAAATACCATAAAAATACTGTAGCCTTAGATAGCTGCAAATTAGATGTCAGTCAAGGAAAATACTTCTAATTTTAGTTGGAATATAACTAGTGGTGGACGTTTTAGGAACTTTTTTACACAAGTACAGATACACATAAAACGAACACACAGTTCATCGAATGGTAAGTGAAATCTGTGGCACATAGATACCCTACATAAGAATCAAAATGCAGATTCTTTGTCTCCCCTAAGGATAAAAATGTTTCCTGTTTTCGTCATTCACCATACAAAAGACAGCGGCATTGAAATTTACTTTTTTATAAAAACGAAACCGACATCAAATATTTTAAATAAGAAAATAATTTCTAATTCCAAACTTGGGTTTTAGTAGATGAAAAAAAAACTTCAGGTGAAAAAACTCCACAGACTTCAACATGTACAGTTTTTTTTTTGAAGATAAAATTTTTTTAAAGTAAAATAAGAAATTATTATAATGTCAATGTCATCTCCGGAGTGACATTAAAAACTTTACCCTTATTTTTCCACCCCTAGAGGTGGACTACTTTATGTATATTTGTAAGGAACCAACCCCAATGTATAATTTATTTTAAGATAAATAATCATCCTAAATGGTTCACAATTGATGGAGATATCGCTTAACATACATATAAAAACATAAAGTCGAATTGTAAGCCTTCTCCTTTTTTTAACTCGACTAAAACGTCATTGCAACCGCATCCCAGGCATTTCCATTAAGGTTAGTTCATGTCAGAAGAGCATTATATGCAATGATATTAGATTCCGTTTAGTCACTATAGTGAGATCATAGGCGAGATTGTGCATAGAGTTTTTAATTAAACTAGTGGTAGCCCATAGTCGTCAATTTTCTTAATTTTTAATTTTAAAAATTAAGCAAGCTTTATTTTACTTTCAATTACAGAGAAACACAGATATCTAATAAACAAAATATAAAATTAGCACTTTGTGTAATGACGTACACTCTACTATTAAAAAAGGAACATTCGGAATCACACAAAATTTAATCAATCTGAACAATAATGTTTGGTAATATTTGGTAACATTTTATAATTCTTTGGCAACAACCGCTACTCTGTGCTACTGTTTGATCACATATTATAATGGTTTTTTTTTAATAAAATTGGGTGGCAAACGAGCACACAGTTCACCTGTTGGTAAATGGATGCTGAGGCTCATAGACATCTACATTTAGGCCCGATGAGGTGAGGATTAATATGGAATGCATCGTTTCTGGTGAAAGAGGTATCCGATTCTCTACATTCACCGTACGAAACAGAGCGGCATTAATATGTTATTTTATGCTAGTATTCCGTGAGTGCGTGATGCTACCCCGGTCGAGCCGACATATTCCGCTCCGAATTGACCGTCAAAGCATGACCGTTCTCATTCTAAAAAAAAAACGGCCCAATAACCCCACTTGAGGTTATGGCGCACCAAACAATCACCTTTGGACAATGTAACTGTTGTTGATGTCTGTCTTTTGGGTTCGTTAGTGCCCAAAATCTGCAATTTTGTTTATTTACATAGCCTTCCAAATGAAAATGGGCCTCATCGCTAAAAACAACTTTATTGAGTCTACGCTGTGTAGAAAAAACTTCCAACATCTCTTCAGCACAAGATTTCCGTAATAAGTAATCACTTTCTTTTAAAGCTTGCACTAACTGTATTTTATATGGATGAAAAAGCATCTTTTTCCTAACTATGACGTGAACTGTTGATTTAGGGATTCCTAAAACAGCCGAATGCTTCCGTAAAGAACACCGCGGATTGCAAGGACCGAATCACTTACTCGGCGCACATTTTCCTGGGTTGATACAGTAGGTGTGCGGCCTGGAATGGGTTGATTAATGATAGAACCCGTTTCACGAAAATTCTTAATCCACTTTTTTAAGAGGTTTACACTTGGAGCATCTCTTGGTCGGCGAATATTGTATTGAGAACAAAATTTCCGAAGCGCAGCAGCGCACGAGTCACCACTCTTAAATTAAGCTTCGACAGCAAAAGCACGTTGCGCTCCGGCCCAACGCTCCATCGCGACTGTTAAATCCGCACGCCTGACAAGTCGATTGAGACCTCTCCCCACTTCACCGCGCCAACCGTTGCTGCGTAATTCAAATTTGAAAATTGAACTTTCCTACTGGACATCCTGTATATTAATCTTTTCACTTCCATTTATAATTATATATTTATAGAACCCAAACGGATGAGAAAACTATACAGATATCCCAATAATAATAATATTAGTTCTAATTTAAGAATAATAAATTTAGTAGTATTACGAAGATTAGATGCCCCGTGGCTAGGTCAGGGTTAAGGGTCTCCGCCTCTCTAGAAATAAGATTTAGGTGGTAGAGGTGATAGAGTGCGATTGCGAGAAAACAATGAATTAGTTTTATTACTCTCACTCACACAATTACAAATCTTGAGAACAAACACTAATGAGCATAAGTTTAATGGATTGGTTGTCGCCTTAGAAGTTTTACTGTAACAAACTTGCAACTGTATTGTTGTAAAAGCAAAGGATTAATTTACCGTCCACAGTGCGCGAAGAAACTTGTTGACGTCTTATGAATCTTGCAGTTCTTTTTGTTTTCAACTCATTTTTTAAGTGTTGGTAAAAGAATTTTTATTCTGTGTACTTTGTCAATGTTATTATGTATAAAGTGAAGTGACAAACGAACTTACGATCCACCTGATGGTAAGTCCATAGGAACAGTCAGCTTGAAACAAAGAAGGCTACAGATTCGTTGGAATGCCTCACAGCCTGTTATGTTACTGGCTCTCACCTACCTTCAGACCGGAACGCATTATTTCTATTTGGCGGCAGAAATAACGTGTTATAATATTTGTCTTAAAACATAGTATTATAAATTTTATCGCGTTTAATAAAACCTAACCTTGGTGAAACTACTGTAACAAGTATTATTAATTATTTTATTGTGGATCTATTTATAGGTATAGGTTTCTAAAAATTATAAGCTGAAGTTATGCCGATTGAAATAAAATATAAAATGAAATAAAGAAGAACATTGACAAAGCCAGCGTCGACGTGTCAGTTTTACTCAGCAAACTTGCGCTCGCCTTTGCTTACTCAGGTCCGTGTTATAAAGCAAAAGATCTCGTCGACAACTCATTTAGCGAAAGTAACGCTTGAAGTAGTTTTGTGTCGTTTCCTGACAGTGCTGACTTTACTTAAAAGTGAGTAAATAAATAAACAACTGGGTCATTTTTCATACTGATAAACATCAAGTTAAAAAACAGGGTGCAACTTGCGAGTTTACATATTCACACCGGCACGGAAACTTGGCCAAGCGGTTATCTCGCGATAGCAAAAGCTTTAAGTGTTTCTGATGAATGTTTGTTATGCAAGTATGTCAAAAAATGTTTACCCTCAAGTTCAAGAGGGTAATTCATTATGTTTAAGTGCACCATGACGAATTCTTTAATTTTTAGTTGAATCGGGTCATTTGAGCGACTAAGTTCACATTTTAAATTTGTGTGTTGTGAAAAGTTTACTGTAAGGTTATTCAATTATTGTGATCTTGTGTCTTAATTAAATAATTAAAGGTGCTTTAAAGCCAATAAAAATGCCATTAACACCAGCACAAGTTGCACAAGCAGTAGCATTAATTGACCAAGGGCTGACACAGCGTGAAGTTGCTATTGTGCTTAACGTACCACGGTCCTCAATGCAGTATTCACTGAAACGATACCAGGAGACAGGCCGCTACACCCGCAGGCCAGGCAGTGGGGGCGTAAGGTGCACATCGGCCCCGGACGATCGTTTTATTGTTATGGAAATTTTGAGAAACCGCTACCTGACCGCTGTTGAGATACGCCAGCGGCTCCAAATCGCAAGAGGCGTTAATGTTAGTGAGCGTACGGTGAGAAGACGAACGGAGGAAGTGAATTTAAAAGCTCGTAGACCAGCACGAGGTCCAGAACTTCTCAGACAGCACCGAGTAGCCCGACTTCAGTTCGCAAGAGAACATGTCAATTGGACCCACGAGCAATGGGCTAGAGTGTTGTTCACAGATGAGTGTCGAATAGCTTTACGTGCTCCAGACGGTCGAGAACGAGTGTGGAGAAAAAGAGGAGAGAGGTTTCTACCCATTACCACCACCCAAACTGTGAGTTTCCATGGAGGCTCAATAATGGTATGGGGAGGTGTAAGTTCCGACGCACGTACAGAGTTGGTCATCGTCGATAATCGGCTTACAGCTACTCGATACATCGAGGAAGTTCTTCAGGAGCACGTAATGACTTATTCGGGATTCATTGGACACGACCAATTCCTTCTCATGCACGATAGTGCACGCCCGCACGTCGCACATTGTGTAGAGGAATATCTGGAAGAGGTCGGAATACAAAAATTACAGTGGCCAGCTCGTAGCCCGGACTTAAATCCAATTGAGCATGTATGGGGTATGCTCAAAAGAAAGATAAAGTCCAGCTTCAAACCGCCACAAACTCTAAATGAGCTCCGAAATGCAGCGCTGGCCGCTTGGGACAGCATACCGCAAGTTGATGTCAGAAACATCATTCAAAGCATGCCAGATCGAATGCAAGCGGTTATCAGGGCTAGAGGAGGAAACACCCGATATTAAAACTGATAGACAATAAAGAAACAGACTTAATTTTTAACTTTGTAGTGTTTTTAAAGTGACAATGGAAAGATGTTAATTTTAGTGAAAACATGTTATCTTGAAAAGAAAAATTTCGGTGAAGTAAACATTAAATTTCTATGTTCTAAAACCATTAGAGACACTTATTGAATGCATCTACCCTTAATTTACTGTTAAAAAAACGTTTCAGTGCAAATAATCAGCAAATTCACGAGTGGCCAAGTTTCCGTGCCGGTGAGTATATATATATATATATATAAAATAAATAAACTTCGTTCTTCTTGAATGAAATACTTCGAAGAAATACGCTGTTGTGAGCGGCTTGTAAATAGTAATTTTGTTTTAAATAAAACTAGTTTTTACGGATTTTGTTTAATAATTTAGTGATTTGGATATAAATCATAAAAAATTACAATATTTATTGAAGTAAAACTTCTTTACGCACGCTTGACTTGGGGAGTAAGCTGACGCGTAACGAAAGCGTTACGAAAAGTGTGATCGGACGAGGCGGACGGGAGTTGAGTGGAGGATATAAGCAAGAGAGAGCAGTGCGCGCACACATTTTCTTTATCTCTTTCTCTCATAGCCTGTTATTTTTTGTAATTCTCTTGCGTTTTGAACAATTTTATGAATTATCATTTTCAATACATTAAATATTCACCATTAAAGTTAATATAATTGTAAATCTATCTTAAAATTCATGTTTTGTGAATTTTGGGGTAAATAATAACAAATTATCTAAGGATGCCGATACTAGGTAAAGTTACGGCCTATATACGTCCCACTGCTGGGCACAGGCCTCCCCTCATTTCTTAGAGGGTTTTTAGGGCAAGGAAGTGTCCGCCACGCTGCCCCAATGCATGTTGGCGGACTTCACACGTCTTCGAAATATTTTTTTTCTTATTCCACAGACATGCAGGTTTCCTCACGATGTTTTCGTTCACCGCCAAGCACGTGGTAAATCAGAACTTAAAATTGCAATTAACAATTTAATAGGTGCCGGCGGGGATCAAACCCGGGTTACTCGCGGTCTGTTATATTTACAGCGAGCGTTAACCATCTGAGCTACCACGGCTCTTTTAGAATATATATATATATATATATATATATATATATATATATATATATATGTATATATGTATATATATATATGTGTGTGTGTGTGTGTGTGTGTGTGTGTGTGTGTGTGTGTGTGTGTGTGAAGCGGAAACCTAGGGTTATACCAATTGTTACGAGCTTAGGTTTCGTGACAATAAGAACTGTCGATTAAATTACCAAAATTGACACTTTAATTTACTTTACACCAATTAAAACTTAAAAGACACTAATAATTAATTACACTGATTCACTTTATTTCGCTCCGAAGCTTCGCTTGCATCGCCAAATTCAATACTGCGTTGAACGCGATCTTTAAGCTGCGCACGAAAGACGTGTTCCAGGTGAGCGTCGCCATATATCGCCTCCAATGCCTCAAGGAGCTGCTCGTAGGTCACTTTCTTACCGAGAGCTTCCAACACCGTTAAGGCTTGGTCGCGCAGCCTAGGGTGAGTGCATTCATGGCCTGGCTTTTATTCGCCTCCATGACGGCCTCGAACTGGATTTTGTAGGCCGACCAGGAAGAAGTCCCGTCGAACGGCGGCACTTTGAATCCACGTAGCGAAGGTGTTGTAGCTACTATGGGAGCTGTAGTTCCATCCACAGGTTAAGGTCGTCCATCGTTTTCTTCACGTCAGCCATCACGTTGTCAACCCGATTGTTCACTTGGTCGATTCGGGTTTCAGCTTTCTCGATTCGGGTTTCAGCTTCCGACAGGCGGTTGTCATGTTGAGCAAACCTACCCTTCACCTCCTTTATCACCTTCCCGAGGTAGCGTGAAGGTCCTTCATGAGGGGCATCTGCTCTTCCAACCGACGGGCCTTTTCCTCTTGTCCGCCCTGCAGCTGCTCTTCCAACCGACGGACCTGTTCCTCTTGTCCGCCCCTCAGCTGCTCTTCCAATCGACGGACCTGTTCCTCCTTTCGGCGAACCTGCTCCTGCAACATCACCATCAGAGCACCTAAGTCAGGTGCTGCAGGTGTAGGAGCTGCTGACGGGCCAGCCTCCGTGGCTGGCAGTTGGCCCTCTGACGTCTGCGGCGTTGCACCACCAAATCGTCTCTGGTCCGTCTCCTGCTGGCGTTGACTTCGGGTACGGACACCCTCCATTTCGTCCTTAGGTAAAATCGGCATGATTTTATTCCACTTCTGACACCAATTGTTAACTAGGTTGACGTATGTTCTTCTCGATGTGTAAGTGGAATCTCAGCTATAGCATCAGTTTCTGGTATTGGTGACGATGGTTTGTTTAGCATACCTTTTTCAAAAAGAACTCTAATGACCCTGCTTTCTTTTTCAAGTCTTTGTTTTTTATATTCCCCACAAGCGTGTTTTACACTTACATTCTGTAAGGAAAAAAAAATATGAAATACAATTAAATAGATGTAATAACATTGAAGTCATTCTGTTTCTCTGACTTTTACGTTTTTTAGATTAAACTAATGAACCAATTTGGATAAATTTTGGTATGTAGATATAAATTGAAGTTTGGAAAAGGACAAGACATGGGCTACTTTTAACCTCGGAATATTATTGATTCGATTCGTGAACGTGATTTCGTGAACGAAACCGCGGTTAACTGCTGGTGAGCAGTCACCGATGAGAATTTAACAAGCCGAAAGAGGAGCAATGTTAATTTTCACATGATTAATATACCATTTAAATAATGGAACAAAGTACCCATTGGTTTTATATAATTATCACAAAATTCAATAAATTATAAGACCAAAAGTTTCTGACGGTACTTTTTAGTCCTCTTCAGTTTTATAAATTTTACACATGAAATAAGGTATGGTAGGTACATCATGTATGTATTTGAAAATCTAGTTAATGATAGAAACTATATAATCGAAAATATTTGAACTTACTCATGATATTATATGTTTAAAACTATAAAGCCGACTACGAGCAACGTATAGACGGCCCATTTGTCCAGCCTCGCCATTGCACGTCGACGTTCGCCAAGCTGGCCGAGTGCAGGCGAACGCGAACGTGTATAAGGTCGTATGGCGTGCCTTGCCGCCACTCGGGATCGCTCGCTACGACTCGTCCACTTTGAAACAGTGTCGGTTTTTCTGCACAAATCAAAGGCGCTCGCCTGCACTTGGCAAGTCGCGTCCACATGTTAGTCGCCCATGTCAGTTACGGCTTGGCGTTGCGTCCGTCCCGATGAGATATTGACACTAAGTTGCACCTTTAAAATAATTTCGACAATTTCGCTATACTAATGAGGACATCTTAAACTTTTTTAACTTTAGTGCGAAGTACACTGACATTAAAATTATATGCACTTATTAAATAAATACCAGAAGCTGCAATAACTTTTACGTCATCCATACCGATCATACCGATTATCAATGATGACTAATTACGGCCAACATGTAAAAAGCTCTACAAAAACTCGTAAGTATCGGCCTTGGAATTGGTGTCTTTCGAACTTGACCAACGTGTAGACTGCAGCACTCGCCTTGTATCAACTTGCCTACGCTTGCGTTGGCCGATGCTTGGCCAGCATATATTGTCGGAGTAACAAAAACACTGCAAGGTGAACTCACTGAGTGACCGACAAGTTATTATCTATAGATCAAATTGATTGGTTGGTTCTAGCAATAGATCGAATTGTGTGCTCTTATTAACTCACGCAAATTGTAGTCTAAAGGATCGCCAGTAAGTTTAAGCACGAAGTGTTTGCGTATTCAATATATCAGATGAAAAAGGAGCCGATTCGTAACAGTACCGTAAGCAAGGAAATGGTTAAACTGTATTAAATAATTTTTTAATTAATTGATAAAAATAAATCTACTAAATAGGTTCCAATCACGAGAAACTGGCAACAGACGCTCTAAACATAAGATATTGTCTATAGAAGGGAAATCTCCTACTACTACGACCCAAATCTAATGATGTGACTCAAATTTTGTTAAAAGCATCGAGTACTTATAAAAGTATCGATACCTAAAAAATATCGGAACAAAAGTATCGTGTCCAAATATACTTAGTATCGAAATTGAAGTATCGATACTACTCAAGTATCGGTACTTTTTGTAGATCCCTACTTCTTTTTTCTTTCTTTTGAACTAAAATAATTCCATTAAGTAAAATACTTAAATATTTCCACTATCCAACCCGAAGTATGTTAGAAAGTGACACATACAATTCTCAACCTGCCAACTTAGGTGGTGAAGATAGTGTAACGCTCCCCCCCCCCCCCCTCTTCACTTATATAAATATATTAAATATTATTATATATACTTAATTAGCCTTATATATAATTATATATATGTGACCAGAATAAATAAGTTATGTTTTGATCTTTCTAAATGATCCTTCAAAAGGTATAATAATAGGCCGTTTGTAAAATTTTGGCGTGATCGTCTTAGTTAGGACCCTTATTTACGTTATGTTTGTTTAGTAATTTAGTTCTTTTAGGTGTCTTTTGGAATAATGAATATTCACTAGATTGAAATCTGTTGGTAGTGCTTTATAAGCTAAGGCCTTAAGGGCTTTTCTCGACCCGACAGGGCTCGAGAAAAGTTAATAATATAGTCGTAAAACGTCCCTATTCCACTTGTATCAGGTTTACATTATAAATTTACTATTAATTATCCCTTCCCGCTTGGAAAAGGCTCACGATATATTTATACAATATACACGGTACAAGGGCTTCGCTCTCATACATTTATTTAAAAAAAATGTAGGGGGAGGCCCACGGCTCCACACATGCCGTGGGCGGTGAGCGCCAACCATTTTGATGCACTTCCCCCCGAAGGGAACGTTAATTCCGGAACTGGACCGTAGTCCACAGCAAAATAACTGGCGAACCAGTAAAAGAGGCTTTGCCCTTTGTTAGTGCGTAAGCACAAACATCGACCGAAGTCGCGCATGTCAGTGCTTGTAAACGCCATACAGAATACGAACGAATCCAGCCACAGTGAATGTACGTCATACGGTTTAGACAAATAGGCACACTGGCCGTAAACCCTCCGTGAGCGCCACCACCTGCCAGACCGCAGCTTGTGCAGACGTGATGTAAGTGTATGACATCACCACCGATTGCATGATCAGCACGGCTACTAGACGTAGAGCGTGTCATGAGTCTACCGGTCATCTCAAGGGAATGGGGTCCCACGTTGTGCGGCTTTCGGCCGCAGCCTTGAGAGTCTCCTCAGATCCTCCCGTCAGCTACCACCCGCATGAGGTCGACACATATGCTCCACCAACCAATACAACGGCAGATATAGCCAAAAGGCAGTTATAAGATAAGAGTAATAATTCGCCATCAGAAAGGGTTTGTGTCACTAACGTTGAGTAAATATATTTTCGACCATGTTTGTCTCACCCACCAACAAGTTGCCTTCAATCATTTAAAGGTGGGAAAGTTACAGAGATATATTATTATGTTGTTATGTAAAATATCATGGAGGTCAGACAGTTTGCAGCCCCGTAATGAAGGGACCCGACTTGGGCAAAGCTACTTAGGTGTGAGTCAAACCAAGACGCAGAGAGCGCCATTGAGAATAGCGTCCCACCAAATAACCATCGCAGAGGCGCAATGCTGCAGAACGCAACAAGCATCAATACGACTATCGTCGGGCTTACACACACACACACACACACACACACATACACACACACACACACACACATCCATCCCAAGGTCCCCCATAAATCCCAGCAGACATCACCACCCGCATACCTCCATCGACCAGAACCACAAGAGTGCGTCGAATCAGGCGCAGCACACCGCAAATCCATCACAAGACGCAATACCGCAAAAAGCAATAAGCATCAATGCAACTATCATACGGATGGCGCCCCCTCACATCACACCCACATAATCCCTATCGACTTTGGTAACAAATTTCGTATTGTTGTTAACTAAAAAATATCACCAACGTATCATAGTAGCACGCTACTAAGACGCCAGTGAACAAAACTCCACGTATCACAGCGCTAATGCACTAAGACATGAAGTTGAGTATGCCTGTTACACTTAAAAGTGCTACCAAATACACTCATCCCAATCCGAAAGATAGACGACGCATCGCTATGCGCTACGATGCCGCCCACAAACGGTATAGGTGTGCGATGTCCACGGCAAAGCCATATTGCTACAACAAACCCGCTTACCACCGGCACTAATATGTTGTTAACTAAAAACTGCACCAACGTATCATAGTAGCACGCTACTAAAACGCCAGTGGACAAAACTCCACGTATCATAGCGCTAATGCACTAAGACATGAAGTTGGGTATGCTTGCTACACTTAAAAGTGCTACCAAACACACTCATCCTAATCCGAAAGATAGACGACGCATCGCTATGCGCTACGACGCCGCCCACAAACGGTATGAGTGTGCGATTTCCACGGAAAAGCCGTATTACTTCAACAAACCCGCTTACCACCGGCACTAATACTTTGTTAACTAAAAACTGCACCAACGTATCATAGTAGCACGCTACTAAGACGCCAGTAGACAAAACTCCACGTATCATAGCGCTAATGCACTAAGACATGAAGTTCGGTATGCTTGCTACACTTAAAAGTGCTACCAAACACACTCATCCCAATCCGAAAGATAGACGACGCATCACTATGCGCTACGACGCCGCCCACAAACGGTATGAGTGTGCGATGTCCACTGGAAAGCCGTATTGCTACAACAAACCTGCTTACCACCGGCACTAGATGATATGTCTGGGACACATCGGTTAACGAGTCCAAGTTTACCTCGGACGAATTGCTCGTGAAGCAGCACACACGCCACCATAATAATCCTTTTCAAGTCCCTAATAAGGACTAGTTATTTTGCTACAGTACTAAGAGCAGTCGGACACCCGACCACCTCATTTAATGCTTATGCATCAAGGAGACTTTCTATAATATAGCTTTTGAATCATAGACCTTACTTCCTTAAGTCATTAATATATAGGACTTCAACCCACGATTCTACTATTGTAATGCTATTTCATCATAGAGACCTTCTATAGTAATGCTTTTGTATCATAGACCTTACTTTCATGAGTAATTCATATATAGGACTTGAACCCACGACCCTACTATGGTAATGCAAATTCATCATAGAGACCTTCTATAGTATTGCTTTTGTATCAGACCTTATTTTCATAAGTCATTCATATATACGACTTGAACCCACGACCCTACTATTGTAATGTAAATTCATCATAGAGATCTTCTATAGTATTGCTTTTGTGTCATAGACCTTACTTCCGTAAGTATTAATATATAGGACTTCAACCACGATTCTACTTTTAATGATAACTTCTATAGTAATCGTATCATAGACCTTACTTTCATAAGTCATTAATGTATTCGACTTCAACCCACGACCCCACTATTGTAATGCAAATTCATCATAGAGACCTTCTATAGTATTGCTTTTGTATCATTGAGTTTATTATCATAAGTCCCTAATATAGGACTAGTCATTGTGCTACAGTACTACTTACAGTAGTTACAAGCAGTGGGGCTCCCGACCACCCCATATATGTGTTCAACTGCAGGTATGTATCTTCCGACAGCTCCTCCATACAAGACATCTATACATGAACACCTTCCATAACTTAGGAAAATTTTCTTTTATACATGAACTCCTTCCATGACTTAGACAATTTTTAACAAATTTTCTAATTATCTTATAAATGTTATTTATCTTTACTTTTATAATATTTTCGACTTGTATTTCTATTATTTATCGTATTTTAAAAATTTTTTACAAGTTTTTGAATAAATTTATTTATTCTGAAAGACAATATTTTGCCTTAAATTTACTCCAATATTTATCTAATGTCTGAAAAGTATTTATATTAACTTTATGCTTATTAATGTAATTTTATTGCTTAATATATATATATATATATATATATATATATATATATATATATATATATATATATATATATATATATATATCATTTTTTAAGACATTAGATGTGTTAATACGGCCAATGTTATAAAATATTGAGTTGTCGTCAGATTTAAGTTAATATGAAAAATGTTTTGTTTTTCGAACCCGCGGCTCTAAGCACTGTAACTCATTGCTAAGCTAATGCGCCACGGAGCCGTTGGGTGCAAATTTAGGAGTGCATCGTATTTCTTACTTTTATCGCTTGGAGTTGAATGCTGGTATACGTGGTACACATGATATTCCTTGAAAGAGGTCCATTTTCAGTACTGAGTTTGTGAAGACTTGTAATGATATTAAACATGATAATGAATTCATAAGCAGTGGTAGTAGAAGTTGTCTAGTCTACCACTCCAATGTTTGGTGCGATGACATTCATGAGAACTGAGTTGAAATTCGTCATAACAAGTAAAAGGTTGTCTGATTCTGAACACTCACCATACAATACACAGTGGTGTTATGCTGCTATTTTATGATTTTAATCTGTGTAATTGTGGTTTTACACGCTATGTGAATGTGAATGATACGTTGGTGATATTTTTTAAAAAATAATTATATAAAAATATTTTTTTTGTTATTTCGTTAACAGCGTCAGGTGTAATAAATGTAGCTTAAGCCATGTAACTATTTTCAAATCAAACGATATACGAGTATGTATGTATGTAGATGTAGGTCCGATTTCATACAGTCCGGATAAGGAAAAGCGTCAAATTATTCAAACATTAGTTTTGGCTAGATTCCAAACAGTGGCCCTTTATAGCTTATTTCATTTGAAGTACCTAATGTATAGAATGAGTCTTGGATATTTCGGAGATGGGCGCACGCCTTGAATAGTTTAGTTTGTGAAAAATCTGAGTTCGATTCGTTGAGATTACTGAAATTGGTAACTAATTTTAAATTAATTTTAATTTAAAGAATACGTAGAAATGCTACACTAGATTATTTATGGTTGTTGCACGAATGGGTCGGCTCGGCCAAGGAAAGACCACGATATCACAGAATACCAGCATAAAATAGCAGCTAAATGTTTCTTACAGTGAGTGTGAGGTATGAGAGACCCTTTTTACTGGGATCTGGGTGTTCCATCTGGTTCTTAGAGGTGACAACGCATCTTTATTTTGATTCGTAATCCACTTACTATCAGATGGGCTCTGTGCTCATTTGTCACCCTATTCTATAACAAAAATTGCATATAAGTATTACCGTTATCATTACAACCTATCAGTGCTAATAAGGCTTCTCTATATCTTATTTCCGATCTAAGTATATAATTATGTTATAAACCATAAATACTTTAAAACATATTTAAGTATATTTTTGAGTGTTTATTATAAAATAAGGGGAATGAAAATTATAATATTCGAAAGATGGGCTAGAAGTGCACAATAGGAGCCAATATAGAACCAAAATTATATTATGTATTAATTTGATGATGTGCGTAAATATTACGCACATGGCTGAATGATGCGTTATTGGTGAAATTTTAATGATCAGCAATACTAGTTATAAATAACACCGGTTGAAAATAGTTTAATTTTTCAACATCCAATGGAAACCTCTGTAATCTGTACTGAGAAGAACTAATAGTAAATGCATAATAATATGGAATGTCTTACAACCTTTAATTACAGATGCTCTCTATCCCGCTTCAGATCAGAACAAAGCAATGCAAGCACTGCTAATTGGTGGTAAAAATAGATAAGAGCACGTGAAAGTTAACCAAACCTACCTGGAAACTCCGATTTTACTGCCTTTAGAAGTATTCTACGTTAAAAGTTGAAATGATTGAATACTACTATATTTGTGTGTACAATTGGGACATTATAATGAATGCTTTATAAGCAGTTAATTAAAACATATTCAACAATTCTCGTGGTTACGTTAGGATAAGACTGTCTAATCCAAATCTTTACTTTAACATGGGTGCTTTTGGGGAGACATGACGAATAAAATAATATTCTCAAGTTACATTACAACATATAGCACCAACGCTGCGGAAAATCTGCAGTTTATGATTATATCCTAGATGACCATTTATACCATCGGATTTGATAAACCACAAATCCTTGCGAAATAATATCAATCCCTGCAAAGCATGATACGGGAGGCTTACGAAATAAAAAAAATCACGATTTCAATAAAGAAGTAGGCTGGGTACTGCTACCTGCTTGGAATCTTGTAATTAATAAAATTAAAGCTAAACCCAAGCATACCACTGCAAGACTTCAAGACAAAGTAAGTTCATTCTGCGTAGATCTGACCAAATGTAATAATTAAAAAGCTGAAGGTACTCCGAGTTAACTCTGACATCGGGACGTCAATCACCTCAGTCCCCCCTAGCCATGGGTGCTGGAAAGTACCTGAAACGTCAAGTATTAAAATTAAGAACATCAAACGCCGTAAAATCCATAAAGGTAGTTTTATGAAATGTGTAGTGTTCGCGTAAAACTAGCAAATCATTTTTCACAAGTGTTTTATAATAATGTCAGACCCTAAACGCGGTATAAGAAAATCCATTACCATATATTGTGCTGTGATTGTCCTAAAATTTGACATAGGGAAACAAACCAGGAAATGGGCCACAGCATCTTCCCAATAAAAAGTAGAAAATAAGGACTGCAGCTGTCAATCCGCCTGCCCAGCGTGGCAACTATGGAAAATATCCTCAAATTGAGACAATATGTGGGGAGGTCAATGTTGAGCAGCAGAGTTTGATGGTACGTAATGCATTTTCGACCCAAAGCTCATTGACAGGGAATCAACAAATTTACGATTTCTCTTTTTATATTTTGTTCGACATTGACAATGAAAGCGCAAAGCGCTTCAGCAAAAACGACAAAGCGTTTCAGCAACATTGTATATATATATATATATACATATATATATATATATATATATATATATATATATATATATATATATATATATATATATATCTTTATACCTGAGTTCTGCTGCGATGATTTATATTAGCAAGATTGCTGATAAATAAAAACAAAAATTATATTTTAAAATTCTGTTATTGATTTATTTATCATTTAATATAGTTATCTAGTTGCAGTTTTATGACGTGGTATAACCGTCGCAGCTATATTATGTTCGAAGAACGAAATGGTCGTCTTGACCAGAGGAAGACTACGCTCTTAAAAATCCGACTTTCTTAGCTCTCAATATTAAAAACATTTTGATTCGCAAATGAGGTGTGTAAGTTTTCCGTTAGCTGCTATTCTTCAGAAAAAAATTATTGTGAGTAATCATGAAAACTGAAGATAAACAGCTATAAAGTTCCAAATTTTATTGAATATCAGATACAGAATATCGGGATTCTAATTTATATTCACCCCTCGCGGTGGATTTGGCTTTACGAGCAAAATAGGTAAAAAATTACCGAAAGTGCTTTGAAGATTCCGAAAGCCTGCAGAGGTCGTAAAAAGTTTGAGTGTCTATAATTCGCATATTATAGCATACGATAATACAAGATAAAACATGAAACTCCATAGAATTGACATAATATAAATTGCAAGTTCATGTTTTTTTTACGTTGATTATTTTAAAACAGCAACCTATTATCAGATCTGTAAACAAGTAGCAACCAGCCGGTCACATATCCTCGGTTAAGAATCAAAATGCAGGTGCGTTGTCATAGCTGAGGACTAAGATTTAATGTCTCATTTCCAGTAAAAAGGGCATACGCTTTTCTTACACTCACCATACGAAACCTGAATTAAGCTGCTGGTGTTGAGAGTATTTCTTCCCCAGTCGAGGTAGCTAATTCGTGTTATGTGACAAATGGCTTTAAGCTGCTTTAAGCATTTCGTTGCAATTTTACCCTGGTATTCTATGATAGCGTAAAATAAGCTACAATAGTAAAATTAAACTGCTATTTTATGCCAGTATTCCGTGAGAGAGTGTCCAAAAAATGTGCCAACTGCGTTATATGCCAAGTACGTGTGTATAAAAAAGGTGACTAATGGGATAATTATTTTGTGATTGTTAGTGCGATCTGTTAGTCACCTTATATTCAAAACTACCATAGATAAATAATGAAGAAAATCATTTTTATCGCATAAATGGTCTTAAAATCTACCATTGTTATACCTAAATTGAAGGCACCCTTTAATTTTGAACTTAAGATACCAAAAATTACAAAACTTTTGTTTTGAATTTTTACCTTTGCGACTAAGTTTAAGTCAAAATAGCCACCATATTGTCATTTGTTGTCGGGTTGGTAGTGTTTGCTTGGAACTAAACTACCACAATTCGGAAAATGATGTATATTGTATTAATATTTTTCAGTCAAAAGTATCATACTATGGAATGCGGTAGTTTTAAATTTAAAATTCACAGGTACTTAAAGATAAAAGAGTAACATTTTGTTATACAGTGGTTTTGCTTAAAGAATTTATAGAAATATTCATTTAATATAAAAACAAAACTGCTGTATTTAGAATATGATGGTTTTGCATACATTTTTCGATGGAAACTCTTTAAAATGTAAAACTAAAAGCAAGTTTTTTGGTTTATTGTTGTGTTAATACATAATAATATTGACAACAGCCACTTTAAATTGTATGCTAGCCATTGTAATACATGTTTGGTATATCAATGATGCTAGCATTATAACTTGTGTCAAGGTTCACATCAACTGACTAAAAAAACAGATCCATAGGATTGAGTTCCATAAAACATGTACCATTCATTCATTTCTAGTGATGAGATCATTAAGTATTGATTCGTTATACGAACCGGATCATCTGGGTCGATCTGTGAGACCAGCTCGATAATGTCAGTCGACAGACGTTCAACAAAACATGTAATTGAAATTTTCAATACTTTGATGCGATCGGGGTAAAATGAACTGACCATTATAGTCGTGCGCAAACAAAGTAGGAATATATTGAAGGTAGCTACGCAATTGCTGCTTTACACAGCGTCTATGTTGAGGCATTTAAGCTTAAGGGGAAAAATTATGTCTCGTATCAAAATTATTATAAAATCTTCATAAACGACTTTAACATCTCATTCTGAGTGTCGCTTTTACTAATGCTGAAGATGAAACTCATTTAATGCATAAGTACGACGTTAACTTAAATAAAAATCACTTTTGCGAACTGAAAAAAGAAGACAATAAGTAAGTTTTTGACAATTTTATGATTGCTGTTTATGCTGCTACTGATGCTAATTTACATTCATACAAGGTGAAATATCTAGCTTCTATTATGTCTAAAAATTAGATTTGCCATAAAAGAAATTGCCACAAAAATACGACTTGTTTTGTAAGGCATGAAGATTAAGGAGCCCGGGGTGTTAATGAAATACGTGCATGCATGTTACGTATATCAAAACCTTGAGTGATAAAGCCAAAGAAGATTTTGATATCGTCTTTTATAGCGACAATTGTTGCGGCCAACAGAAAAATAAGTTTGTGCCGGCCATGTATAAGCATGCAGTAAACGAGTTGCCTAAACTTAAAAATGTGACACACAAATTTCTTATTAAGGGTCACACGCAAAATGAAGGCGATGTCGTACCTACACTCAAATATCCAAAAAACATATCAAAAGCATTCAAAGCATCACCTACCTATGTATCATACCAGTTTTTTAGAACAATAGTTAAGACATCATCTGACGTATGATGATTTTTACCATTAAAAACATTTAGCTACGGGAAAGTGAAGACGGAGAAAAAGTGAAATGGGCAGATATTAAAATTACGAAAATCACCAAAGATAACAGAGATAATTTTTTTATTTAAAACATCCTATAAAGATATTAACTTTAAAATGGTGCACACATTAAAAAAGAAAACTAAGACTGCAACAGTGCCAACTTCAAACTAAATACTCAAAAGAAATTAAATACTCAAATATTGTCGTCTCGGAGGCAAAAAAAGCAGAGTATCATAAAATTTATAGAAAAAAGTGATATCTAAATATTATGAAAGTTTTATATGCAAATCTTTAGGTTGTCATATTTGTTGCATTGCGTATTAATTTGATATTTTATAAAAGTTAGTTTTTTAAGATTGTTATGTCGCATGAAATCTTTCATAGTAATTTTGTAGTGAAATAGTAAAAATAACAAATTGTCAAGATTGTTTTATTTTTATAACATTTCATTTAACTGATACTATTTTTATAAATATATTAATTAATTTATCTAAATTCATCAACCATGAAGATCATTAATATATATTAATATAAATAATAATTATTCTTAAATAGAGAGTTGTGACTATAATAATTATCTTAATTATAAAGATATCTCGTTACTGAGTGATCTCACAAAGTTTAACGCTTTCGATTTACGTTTTTAGTTTTGGAATACGAAATTTGTACCTTTACTTTATTAAACAGAAATTGTTTTTAAGTGAAATTACTTACTTAGAACAATAATTATTTCTTAATGATACTATATTTTAATTTCAAGAAAACTTAACGACATAATATATATCTTATTTAAGAAAATAAATATATAAAACCCTGGTTTCTTTTCGACTCGTGGCTTATTACCAAACCATAAACGTTGGTCAAAAATAACTAATTTAAAGTCATAAAGTTTGCAAACACGCATATGACAATGCATTACACGTATCAATCGGTTGTGATTTGGTAGAGAAATTAAAAAAATAAAGTCTGATTTTTTTCAATTAGCTCTCCTGTAAAGATAACTATATTTTATATACTTTTTGGCATGTGGTAGTTTTGCATGTAAGCAGCGCCCTATCACTTATGTAAAAAAATTGCCTCTATATGCTTATTTTTTGGCTAAACGCGGTCGGCGCGTCCCGCTGTTCTTTGCATCCCACGAGAATAATAGATACATAACCTGTATGATATAATGGAACCCACAGGATATATGTAACAACAAAATAAATCAATAGTATATATACCGACGTATACATATAAAGTATGATACTAATATTTCTGGACATTCCTATGCATAAATTATTTATAATTATCAACAATAATTTTCCTTTTAATTATGTCCATGTGCGTAGTTTCAATAATCTCCGATCAGCTTAGATTGTTTCACGTTTTATTTGCTTTCTCGGTCAGCCATTGTTAACTTCTGCGGGGTCATACCGTATACAGCTATGTATGTCAGAAGGCACTGATAAACCATTTTATATAGTCAAATAAAATGAAACAAGGCGAAGAGTTGATAAACATATGAAAAGTGTACTCATATTATAATGATTTTGTAAACATGTAAACGTTCAAAATTTCGATTTTTTAAATAAAACATACATTTTTTACGTGTTAGAGCCAGCTGTAGCTGTGGTTGTACAACGAATGGGTCGGCTTGACCGGGGTAGGACCACCCTCACTGAATTCCAGCGTAAAATAGCAGCTTAATAATGCTGTTTCGTACGGTGAGTGTAGAGAACCGAACATTTACTGGAAACGAGGCATTCCATCGTAGTCCTCAGCGGTGACAGCGGTGGAATTTTGATTCTTAATCGAGATAAATGTAGATTATCTATGGGCCATATTATAATACACTTACCATCACGTGTACTGTGTAATCGTTCGTCATTCTATAAAAAAATCATATTTAATAAAACAAAACCCGTTTATGTAAAACGGGTTTTGTTGCTTTGAATATAACTTATTTCTAGCATCGCACGTTCAGTGCTTTGCAGTTCACAGCAACGGAGGTCTAAGGTACTTGACATCCCGATGTCATAGTTAAGTGGTAAGCTAAATACGATTAATAAAACGCGATTCTTAAAAGTAATTTTATTCAGTGTGTAGTGTTCTTGTAAATATAACAAATTATCAACATAATGATTTCTTATATTTACGCGAACACTAAACATTAAAAGACATTAATTTTTACGAATTATATTGCGTTTAATTTAACTTTTTGATTCCTGAAGTTTCGTCTCTCGTACATAGGACACACAAAAAGATCTATAAGGGCCCGCGTAAAAGAACATATATCTAATGTGCAGCTCCGAAGTTCCGGGAAGTCTGTAGTCTGTGAACATATTCAAGATCGGCCCCGCCGTTACATTAGATTTGATAGGCGACAAATGCTCGCAAAAGAACACCGATTCCTACCTAGGATGATTTGCGAGGCTATTGAAATTAAAAAGTAAATCCTAATTTCAATGAAGAAGGTGAATGGGTACTACTATCTGCTTGGAATCCTATAATTAATAAAATTAAAACTAAATATTAATATTAAAAATCTGGAAGTAACCGGGCTATGACATCGGGACGTCGAACGCCTCAGTCCCCCCCGGTGACCAAGGGTGCTGTAAAACACCAGAAACGTCGGCAATAAAAATTTAAATGAAACGCGATTAAATCCGTAAAAATTAGTTTAATTTCAAATTATTAACATCTTAATATTTATTTAATCCTTTTTTTGTCCAATATAATCTAGTGATATTCGGAGAGAAAGAACGCTCGCTTTTGGTAATATAATGTCAAAATTTTAATATAAGTTTACATGTGCTAATGGGTGTAAATTTTCACATTGTAATATTGGTAAGCCCAAAATGTAGTACATTAAATTATTTGATTTAGGAAAGTTTCCGAAATTTATATTCTTATTAATATACATACATCCTAAAAAGGTTCACGAAAAAGTTCGTAAATAATGAGCCGAACTTTCCCTTTAGAATTTTTTTTCATAAGTGAAACATTTCGGTTGTGTTTTTTATGCGTCACTAACATTATAATAGAAATTTCTTTTTTTATTGTAAAGGCGTTTTATATGGATGAATCAAACCTTACAATCTAGGCTCCAACTACAGAATACTATACTATATACTACTACATATATACTATGTACTATATACTACTAGGTAGAGAAACAATTATATGTCAGGCATAAAATAAATAAGAAAGGACGTGACAAACGGATGGATAAATTGTCTATGTTTAAATCTATTCGGCACCTTCGGGGCAAGAAACTTACTCGCTCTTTTCGAGATTTTGTAATGGTCAATGAAATAAAAAATACGCTGATCAGACGTAAAATTTTTCTTACCAGATTTCGCACCGTGAGGATTTACAGAATTTACTAAATACAAATTTCAATTCAAATTAAATTAAAAAAAAACGGTTCTCCTAACTGATCAAGAGAGATCAGTTTAAAATAATTATCTCAAAATTATTTCTATATAAATACTATGTATAGTATATGTATATTACAATTACAACTTTCAACAGTATGGTTATCATATATACTTGCTTTATCGTTCAGCCATTTTGAGCTTAGACCCCTTGGGTATCGATAAATCCTTTTTATTGTATTTAATGACAAGAGCACCCAATGTTCCGACGGCAAATATGTCTAACGAGCTTATCGCAGTGTAATGACATTCAGAATTTGCAAAGTATTAAATATAACAGAAACAGAATCAACGTTTCCAACGTTTAAAATTTTTGTTTGTTTTTTTTTATGGGAATCAAAGGCAATGCTCTAGGAAAACCTAAATGATTTGAAGAATTTATTTATGTTCTCGGATTGCATGTAATTTTGCTTCATCAATGTTTCAACGCTAACACGCCTCCTATACATACCTGTACAAGTGAACCTAGCTGGTTATTGGATTAAAGATTTATTTATTAATACTGATCTCAGCGCGATTAGCGCTGGGGCCTGCGAGTTCAAATTCTGCTCGGAACAAGTATTTGTGTGACTTACAAATAATTGTTCCAGGTCTGAATGTTTGTCCTTGTGCAATTTATGTTTGTTCAAAAAATTCTAATTATTTCTAAAGAGAAAATAGGAAAATAATTTCAAGAAAAAGAAATAAAATTTAATTATTGTTTACTGAAGTGTTCTTATCTACAGTACCAAACAACCAAAGGATGTATTGCTTAGAATTATTTGAGGTCATAGAGTTACAAAAATGCTATTTATTATAAAGGAAACGTGAAAATGAATCTTTACTGATATAATATGTTACCATAATATATTTTATGCTTAATGAACATTCTTAATTTTATTTAAAAAGCCCGTCGTTCGTTCGCTGCTTTCAAATGTATCTATTATTCATTTAGTATATTACAAAAATATTATAAATAATTTAGGAAAAAGTGAGACCAGTCATCCGAGCTATCGAATAAATTTTTACTAGGTAAACAATGAATGCTACAGATGTGTAATGTCAGCTGAAGACTAAGATGGAATGCCTCACATTATGTAATTAAACTGGCTCTCTATACCCTTCAGACCGAAACACAACAGCAAGCAAGCATTAATTAAAGCGGCAAAAATAGGTGAGTGGGTGGTGGGTGGTATGTGACTAAATAGTAAACGGATTCCTAATCAGAAAAATAGTATAACCACCAAAAATTCATATTTTTTTAAATAATTATAAATACGTGGTAGAGCCATGCTGCGGCTACATTATGTTTGTAGTACGAATGGGTCCGGAGACAGACCACGCTTTCACAGAATACCAGCGTAAAATAGCAGCTTAATACTGCTGTGTTTCGTATGATTAGTGTAGAGATCCCTTTTTTACTAATACGCATCTATACATGTATATGGACTACAGTATCCACTTATCATCTAGTGGAATGTGTGCTCGTTTGTCACCCTAATTCTATAAAAAGAAAAATTGAATTTGTGTATGAGTATTTTTAAAAGGCTTCCTTCAATCGTGCACGGGTGGAAGAAAGTGCAAAGATGATGAAAACAATGAGATGTCATTATTAAATACAAATAAGATGCTTTTTTTAACTTTTTAATACCCAATAAATTTACAAAATTGATCTTATATTATGTAAAAGTTAGCACAATATGTCTGGTCGTGAAATAATAAGTGTTTATGGTAAGTGGACACTGTCACCCTATACGGGTATCTATCCTCGTTATAAAAAACAAAGAGATGTATTCAGAAGTTTATTTCGGTGAGCACAACATTCTTACCTATTTCTTACTTAAAGTAGTAAAACACTTACTACTGTAATCGGTAACCTAGTTTAGAAGGGAAATGGAATCAGTACACAGAGTCACATCATAAGTGTTGCCTTACTATTAGGTGTTTCATATCAGAACCGCGCACTCAGAAAATGCCAGCATAAAAGAGCAAAAATATGTTGCTGCTATGTATGCTATCTTCGTATTTTTAAAGATTAAAAAATGAAGTTCCACTTAAACTGGTGAAGGGAGGTTTCATCTTAATCATCATTAGAAATAAAAAAGCACCTTAATTTTGATTCTTAGATATTTGGGCCACAGTATCCGCTTCTAATAGGTGAAAGGTGAAATCGTTTGTCACACTTAAACATCCCATACATGTATCAAAACCATTACGCTTGTATTATGGATATATTTTAATAAATCATTGGGTAGAATATTAATAAAATTTGTTAAAGTTGTTACATTAGTAAAATTTTGACATCACCTACTTTCTCTATAATATATATTTATATATATACATATATATTATATTTATATAGTAAAGGGTATACTCATAGGCAGACTACAAAATAAATTGTAACTACTTATATTTATTTTAAATATTTTTACCGATTAGTACGATTATTTAGTTTTTAGTTTTTTTTTTAGTTTTTCTATTGTTTTATCTGCAATTGTGAATATACTGATTAAGTATATTACTTTTATTATTATAATTTACATAATTTTATATAATGCATATACGAATTTAGACGAAAATTTGTACCAAAAATCGAGGTTTAATAGTAGTTCTCAGAGTCTGTTTCCTTATTTATGAGATTTTTCTTAAATCTTGAGAAATGACGTTCATTAAATTGGACATTTATATGGCATCAAATGGAGCATTCCCTACAGCACATTATATAGCTTTTAATATATTATTAGAGTTTGCTTTGTCTTAAGAACTCTGCAAGTATCATAGTAGTTTTAAGTCGTTTTTAATCTTGTTACTTTTGCTCAAGGATGAAAACCCAGACCCAGCCTCATTTTTTGTAAGCCCGAAGTGTAGTGACAACGTAAGAGAATCCAACACCTCATATCGTCGCAAGTTGTAACCGCAGTTGTTATTATTTTGAGTTGTTCCCAGGAAGTTGAAGTTGCCCATTTCCTGCTTCATCCTCTTCTGTCACTTCTTACAACGGCCATGAAGTAATAATATGGTGTAATGTATCTTCTTAATCTTATGCCGCCACTGCCGTGTAGTGGCGGTAGGTTACAATATCGAAAGAAAGTACCTATACATTTTTATTTAATATTAAATATAAGATTTGTATAAACCTACAAAAGAATAAAACCATAGCTTTACCGCCAAATTACAGTACAACTTTGTATAAAAGGTAACTTGACCTGCTACGCAAACACCTCGGCGTACAATATTGTCGTACAATAGCAAGAAACACCGAAAATATATTTTAGTTACTGAATAAATATGATCGTTAAAATTAAATTTTGTTTACTAAAGCTTGGATGTTATAATGTGAAATATTGTCGAAATTGTTTTGATTTAATACAGCTTTTCTCATTGCAGCTTATAGTCAATTGCTGAATTGCTTTTGCTGTCTTTGCTGTCCCTTAGAATATCTCACAAGAGGGATATGCCATAGCTGCCACGTTAATAAACTGGTTGACAACCGCATTTTTATTGTTGACAGATAATGCTGCCCTTCTTGTTTGTTTGTCCCTGTCGTCCCCGTCGACACCTACGAGAGTGCCATTGGATACTCAAACAATCCCAAATATTTATAGGATAGGGTGACAAACGAGCACACAGTCCACCTGATGGCTTATTATACTGATGGTCTTACTGATGGTCACAGCAGCCACTTATGTCTGCTGTGACCTATAGACATCTACATATATCCTTGATTTCGAATAAAAAGGCAGATGCGTTGTCACCCGTGAGGACTAAGATGGAATGCCTCGTTTTCAGTAAAATAATCCCCGGTTCTTTACACTCACCATACGAAACACAGCAGTATTATGCTACTATTTCACGCTAGCTAACGCTAGCCGACCCATTCGTGTAACAGCCATATTACCGATATAACTGCAGCAAGGCTCTACAACGTAGCGTCTGATGTAAACGAGGTGACAATAGCTCCATCTATCAGAAGCCAATTGATTTTTGTGGCATATCTCAGGGTCGCATTTTCCCACACCCATGGGACGAAATGGGTTAGTGGTTTTCATAATCCACCACCACAAATCCCGTAAGAAACGGGTTTTTATTCATTCATATTACTTCTGGTGTTGCTAATCTTTATAGTAGTGGTGTTGATTTACCACAAGATCTGTCCCATAAATATGTCAATTTGTCTCCTTTTCTATGAAAAGTTACATCAGAACGAAAACTGCTTAACAAGTTAGTGTATTTTACACTAATTCTTAATCAAATAATGATATGAGCTGCAACAGTCCCATGCTGTTCATGTTTTGTGGGTTAGCGATTGAAGTAGCATGGGGAGAGGGCAGCATGAGGAGTGCAGATCTGCATCTGGTATTGTGCTCAAGAATCCATCTGCCAATTGTAGCTGTTAAGGCAATTTGGAGATGGATTTACCGCTACAGTTTTGGCCTGTTAAAGTCCACTGCTGATGAACTGTAGTTTTTTTTTTAATTTTTAAGTTGTTATAAGAAAGACGCAGCTGCCCATCTCTTGGATTTCCCTCTGTCGCCTCATATCTCTTATCACCCATGAGATGAAATGGGGTAGCGGATATTCTTACACCGTCATTACGCAGTAAAATATGGATTTGCATCCACACGGTAAAATATGGATTTGCATCTACATATTTATTAACTTAAATACGCGAGAGGTCCATGTACAGCAGTAGTTTGGGTGATGAAGAAGCAAGCACTCTTTATGATTAAATTAAAGGCAAAAATCGATTGGTGGCGATTTTAAATATTTATCTTAGATTATGTTTATGTTGATATTAAAAAACAATTTATATTCGCCTTATAATATTAAATGTTCTTTCTTGTGAAATAGGTGCGTTTGTTCTAATAATATATAGAAATCACTGTTAGAAGAATAGATATATTTCTAATATATAAATATCTATTCTTCTTCGCATAGTGATACGTATTTGATGGTAAACCATCATGAATATTCTTGTAAAATCACTGAAAAGTTTACGATTACAATTTTTGTACAACGTCCTAAGATTACTAGTAAAATGAAAGATATGAATGATATGTGAAAGGAAAACTTTGCACCCCTTCCTAGATATAATGCGCGACCGAAGAAGTGTGAGATTTGGCATACTCGTAGTAAAAGTTTAAATGGAGCAGGAGTACTTAGAGGAATGTTTGTATAACATATGTAATGCGAATACATTAAAGTAAATAAAATAAAACATAGACGTACATTATAACTACATTGCTTACATTTATACCGCCATCTTGGACAAATTATGTAATTGTGACATATTTCAGAGTAAGTACAAGAATACGCAATGCACATTATGTATGTTACTCGTAAAGTAAATTTCAAACAATTTTTGTTGAATGTAAAATACAGCTTTCGTAATAAACAAATCTAAATTTTTTATTAATAACGCTAGAAAATTGATCGCTACAGGACCACTAGTTAAACAATTTGTTGTAAGATGATGATTCGTTTATAGGTCTACATCGTAGTGGTATGGTCACCAAAGCTATCTTTCGTGCTAAAAAGATGTTTTATGTCAGTATAGTAATAAGTGTCTTTGTATTTGTTCCTAATCTCACAAACAGCTTTAGAGTAGCTTTAGTATCCACGAATATTATGATTTACGTTTTACCTATTTCAGACTGTACGTCATTGCTTTTTTATGAGGAATAAGATGATAAAAGGATCCTCTCAGAAATGAGGGGAGGCCTCTGCCCAGCAATGGAACGTATATAGGCTGTAACTTTACTTTACTTTTAAGGTGATAAAAGAGCTTACAGTCTCCCAGGTGGTGAGTGGATACTGTGGCCCATAGACATCTGTCTATTTATCTGTATGTGTTTATTTATCTACATCTATCCTTGACTAAGGCTCAGAATGCAGATGCGTTGTCTCCCTGAGGACTAAGGTATAATGCCTCGTTTCCAAATAAAGTTTATACTATTTTCTGCACTCACCATAAGAAACATTGCACCATTATTAAGCTGCTATTTCACGCTGATATGTTTTGAGAACGTGGTCATTCCCCGGTCGATCCTACCAAATCGTTACACATAAGTTAGCTGCAGCGTGGCTCAACCAAGTTAAAAACCATTTGTTACTTGTGATACGAAAACTGGGTATTTTATATTATTATGTTTCCTTAGTATGTATTTGCACTTAACTTTTTTGATCATATTCTAGGTATTATCAAATTATTGCAGTAAAAATCTTGGTTATTCTGAGTCTGAAAATAAAATTGTTTTGTGTAGTGTGTAGTGCTTTGTGAGCTCAATTTTATTCAATAATTTTATTGGTATTTTAAAACTAATAGACGGGCATTTTCCTAACGCATATATTTTAAAATGATAAATAAACTCTCATAACATAAAAATTCGAGAACAAGAAGTTTTTATTTTCAATGGAAATATAGATAACAATTAGGAAGGTACGGCATTCGCTGTATGTAGAAACATCCTCAATTGATCAATAACGATGAACAAGAGATGAACTTTAGGTACGTAAAAATGTTTAAAACATAACTAATTGAGTAGATATCATTATTTGGTAGGAAATTCACACGCCAACTGTACATAAACGCTTCTCTTTAATATATATTTATTTCATTTAGATGTCACATCCCATCCATTGTTAGACTGGGATTTTTAATTCCCAAGTTTATGTGAGACTTCTCGTGTGATGTACAACAGTATTACTAATTTGTAAAAGTCAGCTAATAGGATGTTGAGGTTGTGATGCGGTGGGCTAGCCACCTAAGTATCACTCCTTTCACAATATTCTATTTATACCCAATTTTTAGGGCAAAATGAGGGTACCACCTGCCAAGCGTGACAAAAACCCCTATGAACAAATATATGGAGGAAGTCTATGATAAGCAGTGAACTTTCACAAACTGTAATGGGTGGATGGATAGTGGTCTGAGTGACTCGCTGCTCTTTGCACCCTGCCTACTCCATTGGGGATTACAAGCGTGACGTATATGAATGTATGTCTGTAAATGGTATTAATTAAGATCCCGATCGGTTTAAACACGCAAAATGCAACGCGTATATTTAATCTTAGTATGTATATATGATTATTTATTTATCCTGATAAAATTAAAATATAGCCTATTATCACCTTTTTGGATAAAATAGAATCCCTCGTTATCGTTAAAAGATTAACAAAAGAAATTGTTGCATTGTGATTTCTAAAACCATGTAAATCTCAGTTATCATTATGAAAGGGTTTCAACTATTCAGCGCATTGAAAAGGACGGACGACGTGCAGCCCTCTCCAAAGACCATTCTGACTCGCCTGCCAGTGACATGAAAAGAAAACTCTATATGGTTGTATTATTCCGAATGGCGGGTAATTTAATTTACTTAGCTTTCATTTCCTTTCGTTAATTATGATACTGACAATTCTTGACAAAATTTTTATATTTGTTATTTATTTTATATTTGTTATTTTCATAAGCATCATCGAATAATACCAAATGAAAATTGAATAAGAATTTCTTCTGTTTGTACAGCATAGGTTGACGAAACAAAATAAACTTTTTGAACCAATAAAAGATCCTTAGATGTAGGTAAGTTACCAAGTAAATAACTATTTATAGTCTATAAACTATATATTTGTACCTGTTTATTTTAGAGTATAATAAATTAAGTTTAATTCTTTCTGGAGTATCATGTTTTTTTTTATTTATAAAATAGACATTATCTCGAGGGCGGTAAGATTTAAATTCGAAAACAAGCCCTGTTGTATAAAACTAATTTTACGGATTTCATCGCCTGAAATTTGACTTGTTTTATTTCCCCACATTCCTCGTGCTTTACAGTTTTTTACGGAAGAGATTGTGACGTCCTAATGTTATATTTAAACTATATTAACTTCAACTTGAAAAAAAATCAAAATGTAGGTGCATTGTGAACGGTGAGGACTAATATATAATAATACCTCGTTACAAATAATAATTGATCACAAACTCAAACATTTTATTGCGTTCATGTGGTTACATAAATATTTAGTTCTTAAGTTGGATATATTAGAGCCAAATATGAGCCCTGATAGGGCGTAGCAATATTATATTATATTATGTTATATATCAATTTATTCTTATCAATTTAGAAAGACTAATTTTATTTTATTTACTTAAACTACTTACTTAAACTACTACATTACTTTTAGGTTTAATAAACATTTGCAATATTTACAACGATATTAAAGAGGTATACATATTCAAAATAAACAATTATTATTTTTCACCGACGAACTCTGACAACGAATAGAAACTTTTTTCGATTAAATATTTTTTAAGCTCTCTTTGAAATTTATACAACGATTTTTCTTATCACGTAGTGGCGATGTAAAAAAACTACTACCCCATATTGGCTCGTAGGTGTCGTAAGAGGCAACAGAAGGAAACAAAAAAAAAAGATCGGTGGCAGCGTCTTCATGATAATAACTAGAAAAATGAGATTGAATGAATCAAATCCTCTTATAGGCAATTGGTAGGACTTATTTAGAGTGGTAAGCTCTCTAGGACACAAATCATTTTGTTTCTGTTATGAATTCACTACCCTATATCATTTTGAGGGTGTTGTAAGAGTTGACATACCGAAACTGTTACAGGAAACTTGATTCAGCATCTTTCTGTTAACAACTCATTATTCAAGCGTGTCAACTATGGAAAATGTGGCGGCGGTGTCGTCGCGCCACAAGCGAAACACACCGAAGCCTAAATCACGCTATCAAAATTCCGAATCATAAACAGTATATATAGAACATCTCCGAACTATCACACTGAGCGTTGGTCGCTTCCCGGACATAACACCTTTTCCTTCCACGGCCACAGTGGTGACCACCCGACGTGATTTGAACACGCAACCAACAACCTTCGGAAACTTCAAGCTTCATCATCATCATAAAAATACCCCACCCATTCGCTCCCGAGCAGATATCGTCTGCAGTCTTCATATCCTGCAAGCCACCTAGCTTCACACGGTTCATCGCAGCACTGTAATAATAATGCTTCCTGTTCCTTCAAGCTACACTCTGCGCTAGTGTTCAGCATGGCTCTGAGCCTTACTGCTCGCCTCTGCTTCACGGCACTCTCGCAAATTACTTGCCTTCTTCTCAACTCACCCCAGACTACAACGCAATCTCCTGGCACTTGCACATTCGCCGGCAACGAGGCTGCACTATCGACCTCCGGGCTGAGCAGAGGGGGGTGATGTGGCGATGCTGTCGTCGCGCAGCAAGCGAAACACACCAAAGCCTAAATCACGCTATCAAACTTCCGAATCATAAACAGTATACGAGTATACAGAACATCTCCGAACTATCACACGGAGCGTTGGCCGCTCCCCGGGCACAACACCTTGCCCGGCTTAAGATCTCCCCTTTTCCTTCCACGACCACAGAAAATATCTATATATCTATGAGATTATAGGAAAAGTATCTATGAGGAGTATTTTGTTTGAATGGAACAGAATAATAAGAATAGAGTGTTGTATTTAAATCGGATTATCTCAGGGTTCCAGCGCTCAACGTAATTTTCATATCGCGTAAGAAACCCTAGATTAATCTGCGCTGGTAACACTAAAATCCGTTATGAATTACATTTTTAAGTATTTTGATTTTTGGGGAAGATAAACCTTATGAGGAATCTTATAAGTTTATGGCATAAATTTTTCGAGTACTTTTAACTAATTCCTTTATAATTCACGCCAAAATACGAAGAGGTAAGGCAGGCATTGCTGTGCCTAGCATACGAAGGCTGTATTTTTAATAATAAATGGTAACGAATGATCACATAATCCAACAGTCGTTAAATGGATAGTGTGGTTCACACACACCTACATTTATCTTCGATTAATCAAAATGCATATGCTTTAATGATTTCTTATATTTACGCGAACACTATACATTGATTAAAACTACTTTTACGGATTTTATCGCGTTTTATTTATATTAATTTTAATACCCGACGTTTCGGGTGCTTTCCAGCACCCATGGTCACGGGGGACTGAGGTTACTGACGTCCCGATGTCAAAGTTAACCCGGAGTACCTTCAGCTTTTTAATTATTGTTTTTGGTCCGATCTACGCAGAATGAACTAACTGTGTCCTGAGGTCTTGCAGTGGTATGCTTGGGTTTAGTTTTAATTTTATTAATTATAATATCCCAAGCAGGTGGTAGTACCCAGCCTCCTTCTCTATTGAAATTAGGATATTTTTTAATTTCAATAGCCTCACGTATCATCCTTGGTAGGAATCGATGTTCTTTCGCGAGGATTTGTGGTCTATCAAATCTGATGTAATGGTTGGGGCCATCTAGAATATGATCGCAAACTGCAGACTTCCCGGAACGTTGATGCTTCACGTCAGATATGTGTTCTTTTACGCGGGTTCTGATTGATCTCTTTGTTTGCCCTATATATGAGAGACCACAATCACAATCAAGCTTGTACACTCCTGCATCTTGTAGAGGAATATGACACTTGACGGATGGTAAGAACTGACTAATCTTCTTCGGCGGCTTGTGGAATGTTCTAATAGAAGCTCGCTTCAAGATGTAGCCAATCTTGTCTGTGACACCTCTGACATATGGTAGTATACCAGGCACACGCTCGACTGTGGCCGGCTTCACTCGGTCACTGTGACGGAGGCGCGGGACCCGAAGCTTGTTGTCGTGCAGAACCTGCTTGACGTGCTGAAGCTCGGCGGCCAGGTGTTTGCTGTCACAGATCCCTCGTGCTCTCTGAAACAAAGATTTGCCCACGGTAGCTAACCGTGAAGGATGATGGTGAGATTCACCATTTAAGTATCGGTTTGTATGGGTCTTTTTTCTATACACAGTATGACCTATGGTGTTGTTAGGATTTCGGATGACTAACACATCTAGGAAAGCTAAGGAATTATTTGCCTCTAAGTAAGTAAATTGAATTTTAGGGTTTATGGAATTAAGGTGTTCTAAAAATGCAGTTACTTTGCCTGATGGTAAAATTGTGAAAGTATCGTCTACGTACCGCTTGTAGAACCTTGGGGTAACAGGGCAGTAAGGAGGGCTTTCTCCTCAAAGTCTTCCATGAATATATCGGCGACAATGGGAGATATAGGTGAGCCCATCGCAACACCATCTACTTGCTTGTAAAACTCTTCCTTCCACAATAGATATCCAGATGTAAGGCAATGTCTTAGTAGCACTGCATATTCTGGTGGCATGTTATTTTCATCTAGTTTCCTAGTTATAATTGAGATGCAGTCTTCAACAGGTAGGTATGTAAATAGAGACTGAACATCAAAACTGACCATGATTTCATTGTCAGCAAGACGTAGGTTTTTTATCTCACTGACAAAATGGTATGAATCCTTAGTATGTGCTCTTGTGTGTCCTCTGAGTGGTGATAATATTTTGGCTAAGTGTTGAGCCAATCTGTACGTTGGCGAATCGATTTGACTCACTATTTGACGTAATGGAGCGTTAAGTTTGTGTATTTTTGGTAACCCATACAACTTGGGAGGTTTTGCACACGAAGGTATTATCTAATTGACGTCTAGATTCAATTTCTCGGAGTATGTTTTAATTAGATCGCTAGTTGTTTTAAGCGTATTATTTGTAGGGTCTGTATTGACCTTACGGTATGTACTTTCATCCGAAAAAAGTTATTGTATTTTAAAATTGTAATCCGACGTATCCATTACAACCGTATCATTTCCTTTATCTGTGCGGAGAATCGTAAGCTCTGGTCTGTTGCGTAAGGTTTTTAACGCGTTAAATTCATTTTTGGGAAGTTTTAATTTCGGCGCTGTACTTCGACGTAACATAGACGAAATGTCTTGGCGTATGGCCTCTAAATCTTCATTACCAATATTATTTTTATACAGACATTAAATCTTCCCAAAAATGAATTTAACGCGTTAAAAACCTTACGCAACAGACCAGAGCTTATGATTCTCCGCGCAGATAAAGGAAATGCTACGGTTGTAATGGATACGTCGGATTACAATTTTAAAATACAACAACTTTTGTTGGATGAAAGTACATACCGTAAGGTCAAAACAGACCCTACAACTAATACGCTTAAAACAACTAGCGATCTAATTAAGAAATATTCCGAGAAATTGAATCTACAGGTCAATTCGATAATACCTTCGTGTGCAAAACCTCCCAAGTTGTATGGGTTACCAAAAATATACAAACCTAACGCTCCATTACGTCCAATAGTGAGTCAAATCGATTCGCCAACGTACAGATTGGCTCAACACTTAGCCAAAATATTATCACCACTCAGAGGACACACAAGAGCACATACTAAGGATTCATACCATTTTGTCAGTGAGATAAAAGACCTACGTCTTGCTGACAATGAAACCATGGTCAGTTTTGATGTTCAGTCTCTATTTACATGCCTACCTGTTGAAGACTGCATCTCAATTATAACTAGGAAACTAGATGAAAATAACATGCCACCAGAATATGCAGTGCTACTAAGACATTGCCTTACATCTGGCTATCTATTGTGAAAGGAAGAGTTTTACAAGAAAGTAGATGGTGTTGCGATGGGCTCACCTATATCTCCCATTGTCGCCGATATATTCATGGAAGACTTTGAGGAGAAAGCCCTCCTTACTGCACCTGTTACCCCAAGGTTCTACAAGCGGTACGTAGACGATACTTTCACAATTTTACCATCAGACAAAGTAACTGCATTTTTAGAACATCTTAATTCCATAAACCCTAAAATTCAATTTACTATGGAGTTAGAGGCAAATAATTCCTTAGCTTTCCTAGATGTGTTAGTCATCCGAAATCCTAACAACACCATAGGTCATACTGTGTATAGAAAAAAGACCCATACAAACCGATACTTAAATGGTGAATCTCACCATCATCCTTCACGGTTAGCTACCGTGGGCAAATCTTTGTTTCAGAGAGCACGAGGGATCTGTGACAGCAAACACCTGGCCGCCGAGCTTCAGCACGTCAAGCAGGTTCTGCACGACAACAAGCTTCGGGTCCCGCGCCTCCGTCACAGTGACCGAGTGAAGCCGGCCACAGTCGAGCGTGTGCCTGGTATACTACCATATGTCAGAGGTGTCACAGACAAGATTGGCTACATCTTGAAGCGAGCTTCTATTAGAACATTCTACAAGCCGCCGAAGAAGATTAGTCAGTTCTTACCATCCGTCAAGTGTCATATTCCTCTACAAGATGCAGGAGTGTACAAGCTTGATTGTGATTGTGGTCTCTTATATATAGGGCAAACAAAGAGATCAATCAGAACCCGCGTAAAAGAACACATAGCTGACGTGAAGCATCAACGTTCCGGGAAGTCTGCAGTTTGCGATCATATTCTAGATGGCCCCAACCATTACATCAGATTTGATAGACCACAAATCCTCGCGAAAGAACATCGATTCCTACCAAGGATGATACGTGAGGCTATTTAAATTAAAAAACATCCTAATTTCTATAGAGAAGGAGGCTGGGTACTACCACCTGCTTGGGATCCTATAATTAATAAAATTAAAACTAAACCCAAGCATACCACCGCAAGACTTCAAAATACAGTTAGTTCATTCTGCGTAGATCGGACCAAAAACAATAATTAAAAATCTGAAGGTACTCCGGGTTAACTTTGACATCGGGACGTCAGTCACCTCAGTCCCCCGTGACCATGGGTGCTGGAAAGCACCCGAAACGTCGGGTATTAAAATTAATATAAGTAAAACGCGATAAAATCCGTAAAAGTAGTTTTAATCAATGCATATGCTTTGTCACCCCTGAGGACTACGATAGAATGTCTCGTATTTAATAAAAAGGTTCTCCAGTTCTATACACTCACTACGCAAAACTCGCAGCACGTTTCTGCTATTTTACCATGGCATTCGGTGAGAGCATGTTCCTTCCCCAATCCAGCCGACTTATTCGTACTATAAAATCATAAAGCTGCAGCATGGCTCTACCACGTAAAATTAATGTATAAACTCATAAAAACGTATATACTTGTAAGAATTGCATATTTAACACATAATTTTAAGGAAGATAATACAAAGAGCTTAAGATCTCCTTGAAATTAACACAGGCACATTGAGGAAAATTCTATTTTCTGCTACATTACCCGAGTCAATCCCAAAAGTTCGAGTGCCCTTTTTTCCATTTCTGTGGGTTAACGAATATTGTGAATGAAATATGCTGTTGTTTTCGGGTTATAAGAAAAAAAAACAAGAATAATACTCAATCGTTGGCTAAAATATACTTTGCGTTAATGATTTCTCCGTGAATTACAACTATAAGTGAACTTTATACGTTATATGTACTAACATTTGCTGGCTTAATGGAAAACATATAGAAATATGTAAAAGGTGTCTCGCAGTCAAATATATTTTTAATCGTATTTGGTAGTCATACCGCAGCTGTATTAATGGTAACCGGAGACCTTTTTTACCAGAAATGAGGTATTCCAACTTAGTCCTCGGTGGTGACAACGCATCTGTAGGACGATAAACGTGGATGTCTATAGCCACAGAATCTGCTTACTATCAGGTGACCTGTCACCCTTATACTGTAATTTTTTAATGACTACTAAGAAATGTTTTAAATTAAATCGGTAAAAAACTAGAATTTTTAAAATTAAGCCCGTACCTTTTTTCCGGCATTAAAAAAGGTTGCCAGGTGGAAACAGTTAAGCGTTTATGAGCAATTTACCCTCATCGAGTTTCCTTAAATAATTATATTATCAAAAAATGTAGATTATTTTGTTGCAATATCGATTGTAAAGGGCTGCGATGGCAAAATATAACAAATAATGAAGTAATTTTCAACATATTTACAAAAATGAGATCAACTAACGATATTGACAAGACGTATGATATCGACCTTTTTATTTCCTAGATGAAAAAGATTATATGTTTCAAGAGCTCACTGCTGTTATGTATGCCATAAAGACACAGGGTACAAGTGTCATTGAATAGAGATGATGACACGAAATATCCCCCCAAGAAAGATAATGAGATATCTATCAAACATATTTAAAAATATTATTGAAATATTCTTCAATCCAGATATGACTTTTCAGAGACTCAATGACGGAAGGTCGATGTAATTTGGGACCTTTTACGATCATAATACGATTTTCTCTAATAACAGCCCTAAGATATAATTCAGTTGTAAGCTAAATAACTAAACACAAGTTCCTTGACTGCATATTTTAATAACACGATTATAACTATGTATAATGGCTCGGTTGCTATAAAACGAGAGCTAAAATAAAAATACCGTAACTAATGCTTTGATAAACAACAGCTCTTCTTTGAGAGCTAGATAGTTCGCAGTTGCTGAATGAGTCACCAACAATTTCTTTGGTATTTGACAGTGATCTGAAAATGTTTTTACTTTCAGATCAAATTATTTCAATATTCGCGAAGACGGATCTTGAAGTCACATTAATTACGGCTTTGCTTACAGAATTTTATTCCATTGCTTTAGCGGTATTATAACTGCAATCGAGTTTTAGTTTGAGTTAAATCCTTTTCAACATTTAAATAAATATTTCGCCTCATTTAAATAGAAATGTCCGCAAAAGCTAAGACAAAGTCATGCTTTACTTTTGTAGCACAAAGGAGTCGGCTGCCGGGGAAGCACCACGCTCTTCGAGAATACTAACTTAAAATACCAACTCAATACAGTCGTGTTTCATATGCTGAGTTTATAGAAGTAAAGACCCTTTTCTCTGCAAACGAGGCATTCCAAGTCCTCAGGGGTGACCACGCGTCTGAATTTTACTACACTTAGTACACACATGCATTTTAAAACATTTGCAATCAACAACATGTAGCATGTAGTGAAGTTGTAGTAAAGCATGTGCAGTGAGCATGTAGTAAACTTTTACGAGCTGATTAAAAAAGGAAATAAGAAAATTGTACGCGTCACGGTCAAGAAGTTAAGAATGGATTTAGCGTCACTTAAAATGTACAAAGTGCTCCGTCTCTTCTCTCTCTTCTTTGTTGGTCTGAGACCAATATATGTGTTTCAATGTCATATGAAATTGCCTTCATGGAATTAAAACAAAGCAACCCACAAGTTCTTACATGCATGTTTCTTCAGGAGTGTCAAATTTGCTATCTCTTGAAGGATCCACACCTAAAATTACAGTTAACAGTTATAGTATTGCCGGCGGCTACTAAATTCTTGTTTCTCGAATAGTTTGATATTTATCTGAGCTCTTGGTTATTAAGTCTCGAAATAAATTTAACTTGCATGATCCTATTAGTTTCGGATTCATCAAGACAGAAAACTGGTACATAGCCCTAACGTATAAGAGATTAAGATCTCATTAATATCATGTCAAACGCCCACTGCTAAACACAGGTCCGCCACATATATTGTCTCCGTGAGACAATATTTGCCATAGGCGGGTTGGCAACCACATTTATGGGGATGGATCAGAAATGATGATGATGACCCAAAAACAAAAAAGATGATCAGAAATGAGGATAACCGCAGTGAACCAGAGTAAGCTATGTGTAAAGGGCCGCCTATATATATCTCATAGAACCGACAACCGATGGGGGAATAAAGGTGATCGATAGGCAGCCTTTTACCAAAAGTGATGTGTAGTGTAGCCCCCCACTAATGTAATGACGTAAGAGATGCAAGAAGTCGATGGTTGTAAGTGCCTCTGGACCGTGCTTTGTTGCATTCCTTGGTGGAGTTCTATGTTCAGCAGCAGACTTGTGAAGGGCTGTGATGTTGATAATGATGATATGCATTATAAGGTTTCATTTTCTTTTTTGCTTTTTTATTTGCACAATGATGTATTTAACATATACGCTGTTCACTGAAGTTTAACTAACTTTTAGCTCAAAGCGGGAAATAGAGTAAATGGGGCCCTGCACTCTATTGTGAAGAGTCAAAATGTGTCGAAAAAGGCACGTATGGCAATTCACAATGCTGTGTTGGTCCCTACTTTAACATATGGTAGTGAAAGTTGGGTGTGGCAGAAGAAGCACGAGAGTAGAATGAACGCAGTAGAAATGCGGTCGTTAAGGAGTATGTTAGGGCTGAATCTTAATGACAGGGTAAGAAATTGTGTAATAAGAGAAGAGTGTGGTTTGCAAGATGATGTTGTGACCAGGATTAAGAAAGGAATGCTTCGGTGGTTTGGTCATGTGGAAAGAATGAATGAGGAAAGAGTGACAAAGAAAATTTATGTTGCAGAAGTGAATGGCAGAGTCGGAAAGGGACGTCCTAGGCGAAAATTTATCGACCAAATTGGCGATTTATTGAAAACGGGCCAAATTAGGAGTACCCTTAACCGACGAGCATGTATGCGGAGGTGTATGGATGTGAAGGAGGCGAGAGAGGTGTGTCAGGATCGTGCCAAATGGAAGTCTGTAGTCTCTGCCTACCCCTCTGGGTGACAGGCGTGAGTGTTTATGTATATGTATGTATATGTAGCTCAAAGTTGATTCAGTAACCAAGTTTTGCTGTGATATCTATTATAATATTATTTAAATTTATACCTTGGATAGTAGTACCTTGGATAAAAAAGACATATTTATTTAGTTACTATATTATATTTAGCGTATTTATAAATATATCCCTCTCCTTCTTATAATCATATTAACCATTATAGTGAAACATATTTATTTTAAAAGTATAAATTTTAATGCACCTCATTCCCAAAACAACACAATAAACAATTCATTGGTTTTTTTTTCTAAAGCATCATTTAATAGAACTTGACAGAATTCAAAATTTTTTTATATATACTATAAGGGTGACAAACGAGCACACAGTTCACCTGCTGGTGAGTGGATGAAGTGGCCCATAGACGTCTACATTTATCCTCGATTAAGAATCAAAACGCAGGGTGTCACCCCTGAGGACTAAGATGGAATGCCTCGTAACCAGTAAGAAATGGTCTCCGGATCTCTACACACACCATACGAAACACAGCAGTATTAAGCTGCTGTTTTATGCTGGTATTCTGTGAGAGTGTGCTCCTTTCCCGGTCAAGCCGACCCATTCATGCTACAACTTTAATATAGCTTCAGCGTGGTTCTACCACATATAAAATACCACATAATAAAGAATAAATTAAGTTTTAGATTTAAATCCAAAACATAATGCAAACGAGATGGCCAAAAATTGTATGGACCTGTGCCCCAGACCGTACAGTGATGAAATCCATGGCATTTGAAAGTGCAAATCTTCTGTATAAAGAATTAGAAAACTGCATATAGCTATGCAGTGGTGGACAAAAGTTATGAAGATGTAAAAAAGTTGATTTTATCAGTCGGTTTTTTCATTATTACACAATGTAGATATTAATAAAGTTCCAATTTCATGAGTGTTATATAGTTTAATGTATATGCATTTGTTCCAGATGTTTAGGATTTATCCTAACTGGTTTAGCTAAAAAAAAGAAAAGCAGCTTTTTCAGTCTTTAAAGTTATTTTTATAGTTTGTAACTACTTTTTGTAACATAATTATATTAATATTATTATTAATCGAAGTATATTAGACACACAATAAAACAACTTGCATTATTTTGTGCATTTAATCATTTAATGTTATTGGTACATTATCAAGAAATGCAGCTGGTGGAATAATACTATCTAGGTATCTCAATCTCACCCATCCCAAGTACCACAGAATAGTCATTACTCATTACATGTGCACAACATCCAACAGTCCACTTTCCAGCTACACAATTACACCAATAACCTAAGATTACATCTCTCAGTTAGTTTTGATTTGAAGGTTGCTCATATAAAATAGTGTAATACTCACGCCTGGAAGTATGTCTCGATTTAATGAGACCTCTTAATAGAACATCGCTAGAAACCAAATAATTCATTATTTCTGCATCTGTTTGAGTTGCAGCAAAAGGTCAAAACCCATCTATAATATATCAACAGACTACTAAAAATGGTTTTGTTAAGTTATAATATTTATGAAGAATATATGACTGTACTTTATTTGATTTTACAATTCGAATGCACATGGAGGTAGGTACCATCACATTGTACAATAGTCCACCTGTTAGAGGAATCATGCCAAGGATTTCCATATAACTTCTAAGGTATAGTGGTGTTTTTTTCTGCAACTTCTTAGTGAGATATGTGGTACGCTCCAAGATGTAGCGGAACATAATAATTAGTCATAAAGTTTCTCACAAGCTACATCTTGTTCTGTTGAGTGGATTTAGAAATCCTAAAAAGACTAGATATCCCAGTATCACTATCACCAGTATATATTTGGTTAAAAGCATTGCTAATGTGGTTTTGAATTTTTGGGAACAACAGACTGTATTGTTATGCTATTATGCAATTCTATTAACTCCTGTGTAGTGCACCTTGCCCAATAGTGACATACATAACCAAAGCATTGATTCCATATTTTCAAAATCAATAACATTGTCCTAATTTTTATTATCTAACAAGCTTTCAACTTAATATGTCGTGAAAGTTAAACTTGTATTCTCTAATAATACTTCCCATTCATTGGAATGTAAATGTTCTTCACATACCCTGGCACTTCCAAGCACATAAAATTTACTATCCAAGAACAATGCTGATTTAATCAAGGTAAATGACCTGCACTACCCTGACAGACATCACATTTGCATCTTCTAGATGTATTAGTACAACTTCTATAATTTGGCAGGACAATTGTTGATACACCTTGAATGTTACTTACTGCTGGTTTAGGGGGTAGAGGTGGGGGACTTGGGACCTGAATTAATTGAACAGCTTGGTTTCCTTCTATGTTTTCAAATCTGTTAGAATCAAGAATATTTCTTCAGGCCATTTTTCTGAAAGCTCTCACATAACAACCATGGCACAAAAAGTTGACCGCTATAACCTGAAAAAATATAAAACCTTACCATATTGTTGACTTTAATTTATGTGACAAGCTGTTGAAAACAAAAAATAAAGATGAATATTATGGTATATGTATTTTGGAGAGCTTTAATGCAGATCTAACTAGTTTGAGTTAACAGTACAGCACCATTATAAATATTTGAGTTTAGAGATTGACATCACCACATATGGGTTACAGTGATTGTTTAACTATTGTGTCTTATTTACAGTGAGTTTTAATGAATAATTGAAATAATTACTCACATGGTGATGCCATGATGAACAAACTGAGGCGAGATAACTAAATTCGGGAATGCTGAGTTTTCTTGCTTATGCAACAGATCTACCATAGCCATAGCAAACATTATTATGACCAAATTGGTCTTTCCCTAGAAATTATTGCAAGGCATCTTGTTATAATGTCATAGCAGGCACAGCAGACGCAGAGCTATGAGGCGACAACTGTGAAGGATAAATAAGTACTAATTAATATATGATTCTAAGGTGAATAAATTATAGGGTAAATAAATAATATCCCAATCTGATTCTTCTCGTAAATGTTGTAGGCAAGCGCCTAGTAGTCTTTAAGTATTTTACTTAGCGAAACTAGCTTACCTCAAATGTTAACCACTCCTATAGAAGAACAGCCATATCAGGAGGTAATAATTATATTAGATGCCGCTTGATGCGTTCTCCACCAGCGATACCACAGTTAAAACACGCTTGTAAAAGGTCCATTTTCCTTATTAAACTTATGTATGACACCGCTAATAATTAGTGGAGCACTCGCGTGGGGCTAAGACACTTATTTATTATTAATTATTAAATAAATATATGAAGTGACTGTTTACACCTGTCACAATTTTTCAAACCATCCTGGTTTAATTGGTAAAGAATGCCATAAGGCATTAAGTCCACCCTTTATACCCCTTTGTGTATATATATATATATATATATATATATATATATATATATATATATATATATATATATATATATAATAACAAGTACACATACAAATATGAAGGAAAATTGAACAGACAGACGGTCAAGCACAGACAAGTTTGTTGACTTTGTTGTTGTTGTTTTTATTATTCGCTCAAGTGAGCAGGCAAAGGAACAAAGCCATACAGCCTTGTCTTTTTATTTAGTTTGAATATATAGAATTTTGAAGTGTAAAGGCCGGAACCAAGGCTTATTTTTCTTCTTTCCATCTCTTCAAAATCCGTAAAGGCCGAAGCCAAGTCTTATTTTCTTTAATTCTTAATATTTTCAAAAACCATTAAGGCTAAAGCCAAGTCTTCTTTATATTATAGTCTATAAGTTTAAATCCATGTAGATTTATCAGTCCAGTTTCAAGGTTCCCGCTTTTTTCTTTTCTTCACAATGTGCTGATGCGTCACATTGCGAAGCCCTTGGGAGATTTTGACGACAGCTCAACCCAGCGGACAGTTGTTGAGTTGATGACGACATCCACTAAAGTTCATAAGGCGCCTAAGCGATCAAAACAACTTGAGGTTTATATCGACATCAAAGCACTTGTTTCGTCGTTTTCTCTAATAGTTCACACGCGCAGACAATTAATTTACAAAATCACATCACTTTTACGAATTAAAATCCACTTCAAACCATTATTCAAGCGACAAAACAGGAGCGACAGTCCGCCGTCGGCCAGGTTCCCATAGATAAATAAATATGTAGCAAGCTACAGGTTCCTGCCAAACAAGTTTGACATTGACACTTTGACTGTTTTGATATTTGATGGACGGATACAGTGGTGCAAGTACTAAAGTTTACTACATTTTATTACACATTGTATTAAACAGTAATCTGTGAGTAGAATAATCCTATTCTATAATGTAACGTTACATGTTTAAGCTGTTGCTGTATTACACAAATAAATAAAATCCTATCCATCACTGTATTTTGATTATTTTAATATAGTAACTCATTTATCGATGCCTTGTTCTTATACATAACATATCATAAATAAACCATTTTTATGAGTTTAGCTATTGTTTTTTCCCTACTCTGATCCTGTTAAGTATTATATGGCCACTTATAGGTACTTTAGTGCTAAAGAGTGATTTCAAGAGAAGAAATCCCTTTAAATTCTTTTGAACTTGATGTTTTTTCAACAGCTGCTATGAAATGTTAATAGTTATTAAAATCATTGTTTTATTAAAAATAATAGTGTTACGAGCTTGAGGTTCGTGACAATAAAAACTGCCGATAGAATTACCAAAATTAACTCTTTAATTCACTTTACACTAATTAAACTTAAAACATTAATAATTAATCACACTGATTCACTTTATTCCGCTCCGAAGCTTTGCTTGTCTCGCCAAATTCAATACTCCCCAGATCGCATCTTGCAGCGCCTATGAATACAAATTAGCACCGAAACATCCAGAATATTCAAGTAAACCGAGAGTTCGAGTGTCGACTTCTAAAAGCTTAGTTCTTCATTCCGAGACTAGATGGCGCTGTCGGTTGAAAGATTAGTGATGTCATTTTCTGGAAAGCTCCCCTCACTCTCGTCCCTGACACTAGATAGCGCTAGTGCCGGATACATGATGTCGACTTATTCGCGCAACACTGCCCCCTCCTAAGACATGCTCGTCCCGAGCATTATCGGCCCCATAATAACGCGCCAGGCGATCCACATGGACGATCTTAGGAGTCCCTCTTGCGCCTTTCTGTATCCGGTAGGTTACATCGTTGATCCTAGTCACAATCCGATACGGGCCGTCCCATTTAGCTTGAAGCTTAGGTGATTTCCCTTTGCTGCGGACTGGATTGTGCAACCACACTAGCGAACCTTCGTCGAACCCTTTGTTGTTCATTTTGCGGTCGTACCGGGTTTTCATCTTTTCAGATATTTGCTGGCCCGATTGTCTGACGTGCTCATAAATGTCATTCATTTTGTTCCGCAAGTCATTTGCATAATCGGTTATACTGCGTGGGGCATCAGGTGGTATCCCGGTGATCAGGTCTGCAGGCAGCCGTAATTCTCTTCCAAAGTTTGCGAAAGCTGGTGTCACTGCTGTACTTTCGTGAACAGCGCTCCGATACGACAACAAAAACGGTTGTATGTGCTTGTCCCAATCTCGTTGCCGCTTGTCTACAACTTTTGCTAGGTACCTCTCCAATTTCTGATTAAATCGTTCTACCATTTCATCAGATTGCGGGTGATAAGAAGTCGTTCTTGTTTTATGAGTACCCATAACTCGGCAAGTTTCCTGGAATATTTGAGACTCAAAATTCCTTCCTTGATCGCTGTGAATCTCTAAAGGTACTCCAAAACGACAGAAGACTTCATGAACTAGCTTATCCGCAACTGTTGAAGCTTCTTGATTTGGAATGGCGAAGACTTCTGGCCACTTAGTGAATTAATCCATCACAACCATGAAATACTTGTTACCGCTTTCACTCTCCGGAAACGGTCCCGCCACGTCAATGGCTATTCTCTCCCATAGTGCACCAACATTGTACAACTTCAATGCACCTCTAATACGATTCTGAGGTCCCTTTACAGCCGCACAGCTTGAATATTTGCGACACCAGTCCTCGACATCGTTTCGACAGTGGACCCAGTAAAACCGTTCTCGGATCTTCAGTAGAGTTCGTTTAACTCCCAGATGGCCTCCTGAATAATCATTATGGTACAGCTGTAGAACATCCGGTACTTTAGCTTTAGGGACAACCATTTGCAAATGACAGCTGTCTCCCCGAACATTTTCCCATTTACGGCAAAGAACTCACTCATGAAGCAGCAAGCTGTCCTATTGGGCCCAATAGCTTTTAGTGGTCGAACTCGTCGCTGAGACGTCGCTCCACTTGGGCTTGGAAGCACTGGCCTTCATCCATTCCAGAATCGGCTTGATGTCCGGATCTTCCTGCTGTGCATGTTGTAAGCTGTCCTTCCACTCGTTGCTGAGGTGGTCTGTCCTGAGCATCCTCACGGATACCTCTTCCTTACTCTCCTGCCTAGTACAATGTTTGCAATCTTCAGGACAAGGTCTTCTTGACAATGCATCTGCGTTGCCATGAGATTTCCCGCTGCGATGTTCGATCTCAAAGTCATATTCCTGCAGTAGTTCAATTCACCTCGCAACTTGTCCTTCTGGATTTTTAAACTGCAATAGCCATTTTAGTGCAGCATGGTCAGTTCTTAAGTGAAATTTTCGCCCCAGAAGATATTTGCTAAAATGCTGCAACGACTTTACCACAGCTAGCAATTCGCGTCTTTTGACACAATAGTTCCTTTCCAGTTTTGACAACGACTTGCTGAAATACGCTATCACGACCTCTTGGTCACCATTCCGTTGAGACAACACGGTCCTTGAGCGAGCTCCTGGAATGCGATATTGCAACTTTCATCCCAGCACAAATGTCGCTTCTCCTCGGTTAGCTTATGCAGAGGTTTGGCTACAACTGCAAAATTCTTCACAAATCGCCTGTAATAGGAGCACAAACCCAAAAATGCTCTGACCTGCGTCTTGTCTTTTGGGACCGGTTAATCCTTGACAGCGGCGATTTTCTCTGGATCCGTGCGGATACCTTCTTCCGATACTACAAACCCCAAAAATTTAACTTGCCGTTTGAATAGTGAACATTTCTTCGGACTCAACTTGAGGTTGGCACTCTGAATATTCATGAGCACGCGTTCCAGGTTTTGAAGGTGTTCCTCAAACGTACGGCCTACGATAATGATGTCATCCAAGTAGACCAGACAGGCATCGCCAATTAGCCCGGTAAGTACAAGTTCCATCAGCCTTTCAAAGGTTGCTGGAGCATTGCACTACCCAAACGGCATTACTTTAAATTGCCACAGACCCTTTCCCGTCGAGAACGCAGTTTTTTCCTTGTCCTTAGGGTCAATTTCAACTTGCCAGTAACCACTTTTTTAGATCCAGCGTACTAAACCACTTTACTCCCGTAAGCATGTCCAGCGTGTCATCAATTTTTGGCAAGGGATAGCTGTCCTTCTTCGTAATGTCGTTCAGACGGCGGTAGTCAACACAAAACCGCATCCTGCCATCCTTCTTCTTTACCAGCACCACTGGTGAACACCATGGACTAGAGGAAGGTTCAATAACACCATCCTTCACCATTCCTTCAATCATGGTTTCCACTTCCTTTTCACGTGCTACCGGCAATCTTCTTGGCCGCTGACGGATAGGCAATTCTTCTCCTGTGTTTATTTTGTGTTGAACTGAGCCAGTTTTTCCTATGTCAGCATCGTTTGATGAGAATACATCGGCGTACTTGAGTAACAACTTCTTCGCCTTAACCAATTCGTTCTGGGAGAGAACACTGCGACAGTCTTCCAAAAGTGTGGTCGCTCTCGTTTCTGAATCCTTGCTGGGGGTCCCACTCGATATATATTGGCACCGACGTAACCAATCCACTTCCTCACAAGTACCAACCGGTATACCTTTTTCTATAATCTGTTCCCGGTCACAAAGGTTCAGCACACGTACTCCTGAGATGTCAGTGGTCCTGACCAGGGTTCAAGCTACTTTCCCTGGAAGGTCATTGTTTACCCTTTCCACAAGTACACAATGGTGAGCTTGCCCACCGTTACGAGGAAGACTAACCGGAACAATCGTTTCCGATCTCGGCGGAAGAACAATCTTCTTAATGCTGTACACTGTAAGTTTGAGTTCGTCAAGCGTTTTCTTCACGTCAGCCATCACGTAATCAACCCGATTGTTCACTTGGTCGATTTGGGTTTTAGCTTCCTTGGTTTAGGTTTCAGCTTCCGACAGGCGGTTGTCATGTTGAGCAACCCTATCCTTCACCTCCCTTATCTCTTTCCCGAAGTTAGCGTGAATGTCCTTCACGAGAAGCATCTGCTCTTCCTGTCAGCGGGCCCGTTCCTCCTGCTGCTCTTTCAATTGACGGGCCTGTTCCTCTCGTCCGCGCTGCAGCTGTTCCTGTAGCATCGCCATCAGAGCACCTAAGTCAGGTGCTGCAGATGTAGGAGCTACTGACGGGCCCGCAGCCTCCGTGGCTGGCAGTTGGCCCTCCGACGTCTGCGGCGTTGCACCACCAAATCTCCTCTGGTCCGTCTCCTGCTGGCGTTGACTTCGGGTACGGACACCCTCCGATTCCTCCTTCGGCATGATTTTATTCCACTTCTGACACCAATTGTTACGAGCTTGAGGTTCGTGACAATAAAAACTGCCGATAGAATTACCAAAATTAACTCTTTAATTCACTTTACACTAATTAAACTTAAAACACTAATAATTAATCACACTGATTCACTTTATTCCGCTCCGAAGCTTCGCTTTTCTCGCCAAATTCAATACTCCCCCGATCGCATCTTGCAGCGCCTATACATACAAATTAGCACCGAAACATCCAGAATATTCAAGTAAACACGCTCAAGGGGCCGAGAGTTCGAGTGTCGACTTCTAGAAGCTTAGTTCTTCATTCCGAGACTAGATGGCGCTGTCGGTTGAAAGATTAGTGATGTCATTTTCTGGAAAGCTCCCCTCGTACTCGTCCCTGACACTAGATGGCGCTAGTTCCGGATACATGACGTCGACTTATTCGCGCAACAATAGCAATAGTTTTATTTTTGTACGGCTTGGGTACATTTTGGACATCTCCTTTAAATCCAGAATACTAGTTACTGGAAAAATTTAAATATACTCGTATATATCCTTAAATGGTAACACAAAAACTCTTAAAGTAACAGTCTTCATAGAACTAAAAAGGGTATAATCATCATGGAAATCAACAAATCAGTTGATGTGGTAATGAATTATTCGCCCGGTTGTCGTATATATCACTATGCAGATATAAATAGTTTCCATGTTTTCTTACGGATTCCATCATTAGATTAAAAAAAAAACATTTGGAACAACTCCTAAGGAATCAATCACCTTTATAATAATTATTTTAATTACTTATAATATTTATTTTAATAACTTTAAAAGAATTATTGAAATCGGAAAACGTGGTAAAGAATTATTGCTGAACATCATTATCATCATTTCAGCCCTTCACAAGGTCACTGCTGAACATAGGCACAAACAGAAACAGAAACGTTTTTATTCAGTATAGATTATATAATACTTATTGAAAGTAACTTTTTTAATTTACCACTGGTGCGGAAAAAAGAACCTCTGTCCCGGGAAGAACCAGCAGGAAACCCAGCGGGACTATTTTTTAAATAACAGCTTAGAAACATGTACATGTACAGGTACATGTACAATAGCTTAGTAGCGAAGACCATAAATTCCTTAATATTAAAATAACCCTTTTTATACAAACTCAGTTTAATAAAGCTTTTGAACTTTATGTTGGTTAAATTTTGTATATTTTCTGAGGTTTTGTTGTAAAAGCGTATACATCGCCTCAAGAATGAATTACTAAATCGGTGGAGTCAAGTAACTGGTACTAAGCTTGTGTCTGTTCCTAGTATTCACAGAATGAATATCACTTATTTTTGTATAATCTAATTTTATTTTTTGTGTACGTAGTACGTTTTCATATCATAAATATATTTAGAGGCTAAAGTTAATATATCCATTTCGTTAAATTTTTGTGGAAGCAAATCTTTAGGTTTTAAATCATAAATTGCTCTCATGGCCCTCTTCTGTAAAACAAATATAATTTCAGTTTCAATCGCGTGTCTCCATAGTAAAATACCATACAACATTATGTTATGGAAATAGCTAAAGTAAACTAGTCTAGCTGTTTTAACATTGGTGAGATTTCTAACCGTTTTTACAGCATATGCTGCAGAACTAAGTATGCTAGGTAATTTGGATATATGGGGACCCCATTGAAGTTTTGCGTCTAGTGTAATTCCAAGAAAAATGGTAGTATCAACAAGACTCAGCTCCTCCCCGTTTAAAAATTACATTAGTATTAACATGTTTGACATTCGAAGTTAGGAATTACATACATATGGTTTCAGTGCCATTTAAATGCAAGTTATTATAGTTCGGCCGTTCATAGAATGCGTTCCTGACACGTCGCGTTTGAACTGACGACGTAACTTTGTAATGGCGTTTCAGTTACGATAAAAATATTTTTGCTGGTTGTTTACCGTTTTAACAATTGATGAGCATTAAAACAACATTATTATATCAATAATCAATGAATGTTATAATTTTGTGTCAAACTGAGTGTCAAATAACTTGGTAAACACTATTTTTCTAAATCTATACTGCGCTATTACAAGGCTATGTCAGCGCTTTATATTTGTAGTGCTGTGCTAACAATAACAGGCAATAACAGTATCGTAATCTGTTCTTATACAGTTATACTTTATAAAATAATACGTTTTGTTTTTCTTTTTTAAGAATTTAAAAATAATGGACTATAAGATAACTTTTATTAAATATAAAAATAAAACTACGACTAAACCGAACGCGCGAAAGAAAGTAGCATTTTTATATTTAGGTTGAAAATGGTAACCCCAAATGGCGTTATGGGCCGCCATTTTGTGACGCTAAAACAGTCGTCTGTTGTCGTTTCGTGCGCATAGACCACGTTCTTCAAGTGTTTTCGATCTGTTTTTATTTGATTACCCGGCTTTCGTTTAATGGACTGTTTCTGCTTTTCAAACTGACATCTGCGCTAAATCGGACTTCGATTGTGTTTTGTATTGCGTTGTTTTTACTTTTGGTGCATAATAATGCCTAAACGTGGACAAACTTTGAAAAGTGGAGCCCGTGAATTATCATCAAGCTGCAAGATTACTATGAGCGGGAGCGGCATGATGGCGGACCCCTGTTACCTGTCGAACAAGTACAAGAACGTGTCTCTCAGGCGCTTGGAGTTAGCAAACGAACGATAATGAATATTAATAAAGAAAAGTTCGGCTCTACTGGCACGGAAGATAATATTTTACGTACTCCGAAAAAGAAACGTAGAACTAAACTCGTGACAGATATTGACACCTTTGAAGCCGATACAATCAGAAATCATATATATGGTTACTATTTCAGAAATTAATATCTCAACAGGAAGAAGCTTTTGGCATCGTTAAGAGAAGCTGGACTGTTTAGCGGGGGCAAAACTGCTTTAACCAAAATCTTAAAAGATGTTGGTTTTTTGTATAAAAAAAACAGACAAAAGAAATTTTTTATTAGAACTGTTACGAGCTTGAGGTTCGTGACAATAAAAAATGCCGATAAAATTACCTAAATTAACACTTTAATTTACTTTACACAAATTAAAGTTAAAACACTAATAATTTAAACACACTAATTCACTTAATTCCACTCCGAAGCTTCGCTTGTTTCGCCCAAATCAACACTGCCTCGATCGCATCTTGCAGCGCCTATATATTTGAATTAGCAAATAAATATCCAGAATGTTCAAGTAAACACGCGGAAGGTACCGAGCGTTCGAGTTTCGACTAGGCGCTGTCAGTTGAGCGATTTGTGATGTCATTTTCTCAATGCTCCCCTCGCTCTCGTTCCTGACACTAGATGGCGCTAGTTGACTTATTCATGCAACACTGCCCCCTCCTAAGACATGCTCGTCCCGAGCATTATCGGTCCCATAATAACGCGCCAAGCGATCCACATGGACGATCTTAGGAGTCCCTCTTGCGCCTTTCTGTATCCGGTAGGTCACATCGTTGATCCTGGTTACAATCCGGTACGGGCCGTCCCATTTAGCTTGAAGCTTAGGAGATTTCCCTTTGCTGCGGACTGGATTGTGCAACCACACAAGTGAACCTTCGTCGAACCCTTTGTTGTTCATTTTGCGGTCATACCGGGTTTTCATCTTTTCAGACATTTGCTGGCCCGATTGTCTGACGTGCTCATAAACGTCATTCATTTTTTTCCGCAAGTCATTTGCATAATCGGTTATACTGCGTGGAGCATCGGGTGGTATCCCGGTGATCAGGTCTGCAGGCAGCCGTAATTCTCTTCCAAAGTTTGCGAAAGCTGGTGTCATTGCTGTACTTTCGTGAACAGAACTTCGATATGACAACAAAAACGGTTGTATGTGCTTGTCCCAATCTCGTTGCCGATTGTCTACAACTTTTGCTAGGTACCTCTCCAATGTCTGATTAAATCGTTCCACCATTCCATCAGATTGCGGGTGATAAGTAGTCGTTCTTGTTTTATGAGTACCCATAACTCGGCAAGTTTCCTGGAATATTTGAGACTCAAAATTCCTTCCTTGATCGCTGTGAATCTCTAAAGGTACTCCAAAACGACAGAAGACTTCATGAACTAGTTTATCTGCAACTGTTGAAGCTTCTTGATTTGGAATGGCGAAGACTTCTGGCCACTTAGTGAAGTAATCCATCACAACCATGAAATACTTGTTACCGCTTTCACTCTCCGGAAACGGCCCCGCCACGTCAATGGCTATTCTCTCCCATGGTGCACCAACATTGTACAACTTCAATGCACCTCTACTACGAGTCTGAGGTCCCTTTACAGCCGCACAACTTGTACATTTGCGACACCAGTCCTCGACATCGTTTCGACAGTGGACCCAGTAAAACCGTTCTCGGATCTTCAGTAGAGTTCGTTTAACTCCCAGATGGCCTCCTGAATAATCATTATGGTACAGCTGTAGAACATCCGGTACTTTAGCTTTAGGGACAACCATTTGTAAATGACAGCTGTCTCCCCGAACATTTTCCCATTTACGGCACAGAACTCCATCCTGAAGCAGCAAGCTGTCCCACTGGGCCCAATAGCTTTTAGTGGTTGAACTCATTGCTGAGACGTCGCTCCACTTAGGCTTGGGAGCACTGGCCCTTATCCATTCCAGAATCGGCTTGATGTCCGGATCTTCCTGCTGTGCATGTTGTAAGCTGTCCTTCCATTCGTTGCTGAGGTGGTCCGTCCTGAGCATCCTCACGGATACCTCTTCCTTACTCTCTCGCCTAGTACAATGGTTGCAATCTTCAGGACAAGGTCTTCTCGACAATGCATCTGCGTTGCCGTGAGATTTTCCGCTGCGATGTTCGATCTCAAAGTCGTATTCCTGCAGTAGTTCAATCCACCTCGCAACTTGTCCTTCTGGATTTTTAAACTGCAATAGCCATTTTAGTGCAGCATGGTCAGTTCGTAAGTGAAACTTTCGTCCCAGAAGATATTTGCTAAAATGCTGCAACGACTTTACCACAGCGAGCAATTCGCGTCTTGTGACACAATAGTTCCTTTCCGGTTTTGACAACGACTTGCTGAAGTACGCTATCACGACCTCTTGGTCACCATTCCGTTGAGACAACACACCGCCGAGTCCTATATCACTTGCGTCTGTGTCAACTATAAATTCTTTGCTTGCATCAGGGTATCCCAAAATAGGTGTTTTGCACAGACGATCCTTGAGCTCCTGGAATGCGATATTGCAACTTTCATCCCAGCAGAAATGTCGCTTCTCCTCGGTTAGTTTGTGCAGAGGTTTGGCTATATCTGCAAAGTTCTTCACGAATCGCCGGTAATAGGAGCACAAACCCAAAAAATGCTCTAACCTGCGTCTTGTCTTTTGGAACCGGCCAATCCTTGACAGCGGCGATTTTCTCTGGATCTGTGCGGATACCTTCTTCCGATACTACAAACCCCAAAAAGTTAACTTGCCGTTGAAATAGTGAACATTTCTTCGGGCTCAACTTGAGGTTGGCACTCTGAATATTCATGAGCACGCGTTCCAGGTTTTGAAGGTGTTCCTCAAACGTACGGCCCACGATGGTGATGTCATCCAAGTAGACCAGACAGGCATCGCCAATTAGCCCGGTAAGTACAAGTTCCATCAGCCTTTCAAACGTTGCTGGAGCATTGCACAACCCAAACGGCATTACTTTGAATTGCCACAGACCCTTTCCCGTCGAGAACGCAGTTTTCTCCTTGTCCTTAGGGTCAATTTCAACTTGCCAGTAGCCACTTTTTAGATCCAGCGTGCTAAACCATTTTACTCCTGTAAGCATGTCCAGCGTGTCATCAATTCTTGGCAAGGGATAGCTGTCCTTCTTTGTAACGTCGTTCAGACGGCGGTAATCAACACAGAACCGCATGCTGCCATCCTTCTTTTTCACCAGCACCACTGGTGAACACCATGGACTAGAGGAAGGTTCAATAACACCATCCTTCACCATTCCTTCAATCATGGTTTCCACTTCCTTTTCACGTGCTACCGGCAATCTTCTTGGCCGCTGACGGATAGGCAATTCCTCTCCTGTGTTTATTTTGTGTTGAACTAGGCCAGTCTTTCCTATGTCAGCATCATTTGATGAGAATACATCGGCGTACTTGAGTAACAACTTCTTCGCCTTGACCAATTCGTTCGGGGACAGAACACTGCGACAGTCTTCCAAAAGTGTGGTCACTCTCGTTTCTGAATCCTTGCTGGGGGTCCCACTCGATATATATTGGCACTGACGTAACCAATCCACTTCCTCACAAGTACCAACCAGTGTGCCTTTTTCTATAATCTGTTCCCGGTCGCAAAGGTTCAGCACACGTACTCCTGAGATGTCAGTGGTCCTGACCAAGGTTCGAGCTACTTTCCATGGAAGGTCATTGTTTACCCTTTCCACAAGTACACAACGGTGAGCTTGCCCAGCGTTTCGAGGTATACTAACCGGAACAATCGTTTCCGATCTCGGCGGAAGAACAATCTTCTTGATGCTGTACACGTTCCCTGGTAACGCACCTTCCATAAAAAGTTCCTCCTGTCCACATTTCAAAACACCTTGCTTAACGTCGATCTCACAACAATTATTCCTCATAAAGTCTAGGCCTAAGATGCAGTCGTCCATTATATCAGCCACGATGACATTATGCAGGTAGATCACGTTGCCTAGCTTCAACTCCATCTCCTTCTCTCCACGGACGGGTATACGCTGACCGGTGGCTGTTACCAAAGTAAGGCGTTCTCGGTTGTATGCGGAGTCCCCAAGGAACTGACTTATAAGTTGGGAACTAACAACCGTACGAGAGGCTCCAGTGTCTATGGTCAGCTTACACGGCATTCCGTTGATCTCGCCCTTGATGATTAGGCTGTTCCCATCATGGGTTTGTGAGATCGAAATCCTTGGGGCTCTTTTAACATCAGCCAGCACCCGCCCCGCAGTTCTGGCTTTTACTCGTATCCCTACCGCTGCTGGGCGGTGCTGTTGGCCGCACTACCCTCCTGAGATTGTTCAATTTCCCTTTCTAGGGTTCGCTTAGGGCAGCTGGATCGAAGATGGCCCTTTTCCCCACAGCCATAGCACCTTGGGCTGTATCCTTTGTTGCGGTCGCGAACTGTAGCTGCTGCAACCTCCCTGACGCGATGGGAACGATGATCCTGCCACACGGCTTCCACTTCCAGTGCATGGGCCAAGGCGTCCTTAAGCGTCTCGTGGTGCCCGAGCCTCACAGCAGCTCTGACTTCCAGGTCGCGGATGCCGTCGATGAATGTCTGCACCAAGTTCCCTTCAATGAGCGCAGGTACAGACCGGTATGCTTTTCGCACCAGCTTCTCCACTTCTAGAGCCCACTGCTGCAGGTTTTCGTTGATGCGCTGCACACGATCTTTAAGCTGCGCACGAAAGACGTGTTCCAGGTGAGCGTCGCCATATCTCGCCTCCAATGCCTCAAGGAGTTGCTCATAAGTCACTTCCTCACCGAGAGCTTCCAGAACTGTTAAGGCCTGGTCGCGCAGGCCTAGTGTGAGAGCAGTCATGGCCTGACTTTTATTCCAGCCGTTCGCCTTCATAACAGCCTCGAACTGGATTTTGTATGCTGACCAGGAAGAAGTCCCGTCGAATGGTGGCACCTTGAACCCACGTAGCGAAGGTGTAATAGCTACTACGGGAGCTGTAGTTCCATCCCCCAGTTTGAGGTCGTCCAGCGTTTTCTTCACGTCAGCCATCACGTAATCAACCCGATTGTTTACTTGGTCGATTTGGGTTTTAGCTTCCTTGATTTGGGTTTCAGCTTCCGACAGGCGGTTGTCATGTTGAGCAACCCTATCCTTCACCTCCCTAATCTCTTTCCCGAAGTTAGCGTGAATGTCCTTCACGAGGAGCATCTGCTCTTCCTGTCGGCGGGCCTGTTCCTCCTGCTGCTCTTTCAACCAACGGGCCTGTTCCTCCTGTCGGCGAGCCTGTTCCTCCTGTCGGCGAGCCTGTTCCTCCTGTCGGCGAGCCTGTTCCTCCTGTCGGCGAGCCTGTTCCTGCAGCATCACCATCAGAGCACCTAAATCGGGTGCTGCAGATGGAGGAGCTACTGACGGGCCTGCAGCCGGCGGCTGGCCCTCCGACGTCAGCGGCGTTGCACCACCAAATCTTCTTTGGTCCGTCTCCTGCTGGCGTTGATTTCGGGTACGGACACCCTCCGTTTCCTCCTTAGGTAAAATCGGCATGATTTTATCCCACTTCTGACACCAATTGTTACGAGCTTGAGGTTCGTGACAATAAAAGTTGCCGATAAAATTACCTAAATTAACACTTTAATTTACTTTACACAAATTAAAGTTAAACACTAATAATTTAAACACACTAATTCACTTAATTCCACTCCGAAGCTTCGCTTGTTTCGCCCAAATCAACACTGCCTCGATCGCATCTTGCAGCGCCTATATATTTGAATTAGCAAAGAAATATCCAGAATGTTCAAGTAAACACGCGGAAGGTACCGAGCGTTCGAGTTTCGACTAGGCGCTGTCAGTTGAGCGATTTGTGATGTCATTTTCTCAATGCTCCCCTCGCTCTCGTTCCTGACACTAGATGGCGCTAGTTGACTTATTCATGCAACAGAACGATACGACATAATTTTGAGAGAAGAAAAAAAATATTGATAACTGGGATAATGTCGTGTTCATTGACGAGACATGGCTAAACGCCAATCACACGGTTTCCCGTTTTTGGACGGATGATACACAAGCGTCGACGTCGAAAGTACCAATGGGTAAGGGGGCCCGTCTGATAATATGCCACGCAGGTTCTGCAAAATACGGCTTTGTGGAGAACGCGTTACTGGTATTTCAGTCAAAAACCACAAATGACTACCACGAGGAAATGAATGCCACTACATTTAAAGAGTGGTTCCAGAACATGCTTTTGCCCAGCCTATCAGAGCCTTCTGTAATATTCATGGATAATGCATCCTATCACTCGGTTCAAATACGGAAACCACCAACCCAAGCTAATAAAAAAGAAGAAATGGTGGCTTGGTTACAAGCAAAAGGCATTGACAAAAATATGCAGATGCTAAAACCAGAGCTAATTAAATTAGTTAAAGAAAATAAAGCAGCAAATGTGCGATATGAAATCGATGAACTGGCTCTGGAGTACGGTCATCGCGTTCTAAGAATTCCACCGTATCATTGCCAATATAACGCGATTGAGCTAATCTGGGCTCAAATAAAAGGTTACGCCGCCCGCCACAATACTTCCCCGCCATTCAGCACGAAAAAGATGACCCTATTAAAAGAAGCCTGCAGGGAAGTCACAAGAGATGACTGGGCAAAGGTTGTTGAGAAGACTAAAAACCTGATTGTGGAGAATTTTGACCGAGATATCAGGATTGATTCTGTTGATAATAATATAATTATACATGTAGGCGAAGATGATGATGAAGACACCACCTCCTCAAGCGAATCGGAGTCTGATTAATATTATGTACGCACATTCAATTCAATGTACTTTATTGCATAGAAATACAGATTGTAACTTCGTAACAAAGAATAAATAAAACAATTTTATTATATTAATATTACCTTTTTTTTTGTTTTCACTTAAATTACTAAAATATGAATTTTAAATGTTTCCGCCAATTTAAAACGAAAATAATCTTTAAAATAACGCGGCGGTTCATTTTGGAGGAACGGTAACGAACTCAGTGTTATGTTGTGCCCATCACTAGTCGTGACTAACTGATAGGTGTCAGGAACGCCTGAACCTGAACGGCCGAACTATAACATAAAACTTCTTCCTTGCATCCATCGACTTCCTGCGTATCTTATCAGGAATCTCTGTTGCTGAAAATACATAAAAATATTTAGACAAATTAGAACTCGCCCTTTTTTTAAAAGTTTTTTAAAAAGATAGTAATATAGGAGAGAGGTAAATAAATGACGGAATTCTACCGATAAAGCAAATAAATAACGAGTACATTCCTTCAAAAATAAAATATATAAGAGTTGTAAGACAATTTCAAATAAAACAATTTAACAATTTCTATTAAAATTGAAAGTATTTCCCTTACGTTTCCGTACAAAATATTGAATACAGGTTTTGGTTGTCTGCCTAAATTCAATTAAATTGCTGCTAGGTACGCCGTACCACCACATGGTTTTTCTTTTCAAACTCGCTTAATGGACTTTCTTTTTTGAGGTAGGACTTTCGAAATATAATAAAATTCCAAAAGACTATTTTAATGAAACTTTTAAAATTTTAACTTAATATTACTATTGATATCATAATTTTGTTATTTAATGAGAGATATAATGCCAATCCTGCCGCCTTACGTTGGGCGTGTCCTTAGGGGTACGCGAGCAACTTTGCAATTTTGAGTGCTGATTTACAAAGTGCTCAGCGTTGAAGAAAAACGTCGTGAGTAAACCTGTCTGATGATCGAAATATTTCAAGGACTTAATAATACGAAATTTCGCTTTTACGGATTAGGGCAGTGCGGTTATCTAATCGCTTCGTTATCCTCTCTAAATTGAAATGCGGTCTAAGCTCTGCAATGCTCTGCTCTCCAACTTTATTTTAACTTTAGATTCAGATTCAATATCGTTTTTATCGTTGTTGCGTTGTCATCAAGAACATGGTACTACCCATTTCCAATTTTAGTTACTTCTCTTGCCACTTTCAATTCCCAAAAGTATATAAAATTATTATTATCTATACAAATAAATATAATTCAAGTGTCTGACTGTAATATTGAAATAAGTGGCTTCTATTAAGCTCAGGGGGTTCCATTACCATCCGTCTATTACAACCTATAAAAATCCACTGCTGAACATAGGCCTCCTCCATAGATTGCCTCATAGGAGGAATTTTTCCATGGGATGATATTGGTAGGTATTATTTACATTACATATTTTATACGTGGTGGTGCCTCGGGGTGGCTATATAATGGTTGCAGCACGACTGGATTGGCTTGAGCGAGGTAGGACAACGCTCTCACAGAATACCAGCGTAAAATAGGAGCTTAATGCTGCTGTGTTTCGTACGATGAGTGTAGAGAACCTGAGGCCTTATTTTACTGCAAACGAGGCATTTTATCTTAGTCCTCAGTGGTGACAACGCATCTGCATTTTGATTCTTAGTCAAAGAGAAAAATGTAGATGTCACAGCATCCACTTACCATTTAATATAATTAATAATTAAAATAAAATCATGTCCTTGTAAAATGTATTCGAGTAGACTCTACGACACGAGAGAACTTTCATTATTTTAAGCGCCATATTAAAACTGCGAGTACTGTACTTAGTAATAATTGTGTACACGAATACTTATTTAAGAACCTAAATTTAACAATTATTTGCAAAATGTAAAACAATTTGCTTGTTATTAAAGAACGTAGAAATAACGAAAGAATATCAAAAAAAATTAAATGTTTCCTTTAACGTGTTAAAGATATTGAAATAGAATAGAGTAAAAAAGAGTAATTTTTATTCTTTACACTTAAGATATTTATTGAAAATTATTAAATCTAGATAATATGCTTTACAGACGGTATATCACGGCTTCGTATCTTCGACTGTGCGCTACGGTATAATTTTTTGGGGCAATGCCACAAGGCGCGAAGATATATTTAAAGCACAAAAAAAGTGTGTGCGTGCTATTGCAAGCATATCGAGTACAGAAAGCTGTAAACCCCAATTTAAAAAATTTAAGTTATTGACATTTCCCGCAATGTATATTTATGAAGTTGTAACATTTGTAAAAACTAATCCTGAAATATTTAATGATTATCTAATAACGAACAACCGACGTAAAAATAAAATTCATACAATTTCATCAAAGACAGCTTTACTTAGAAAAAGCGTTTTTGGTATATTGTCTAAAATATATAATAAGGTTCCATCTATGTTTCATGACATGGAAAATATTCATAAATTTAAAAAAAGAATTTAGAACATTTCTAATTGAGAAATGCTACTACTCAATAGATGAATATTTAAGTGACGCATCAGTAGGCATATTATAATGACATTCACAAAATATAATTCATTTGACTTTTGATTGGACAATATATTATTGTAAATATCCCATTTTAATTAATTATTACATTCATTCTTGAATTTTCTCATATAATTATAATATAAATAATAAAATGAAATAATATATAATAATTTAATTGTAACTGTACGTAATATTTGTATACCTAAGGGTCGAATGCAGCGAACATATTTATATAACATATACATATAAGATCTATTCTGTCTCATTACCTGTATTCACAAATAAATAAATTTGAATTTGAATTTGAATTTGAATTTAAATTCTTTTATTACTGGTTCGGAAAAAACTCTGGACTGGGGAGAACCAGCAATAAACCCAGCAAAACTTTTTTAAGCATTGATTTACAATAAAATGATATGTTTCAGTAAGTATTATTAATAATCCCTATTGAAAAAGCCATGGTAGCTCAGATGGTTAACGCTCGCTGTAAATATAACAGAACGCGAGTAACCCGGGTTCGATCCCCGCCGGCACCAATGAAATTGTTAATTGGCTGATTTACCACGTGCTCGGTGGTGATGGAAAACATCGTGAGGAAACCTGCATGTCTGAGGAATATGAAAAAAATATTTCGAAGACATGTGAAGTTCGCCAACAGGCATTGGGGCTGCGCGGCGGACACTTCCTTTCCCTAAAACCCTCTCAGAAATGAGGAGAGGCCTGTGCTCCGCCAACCATGTGGCGGAGCACAGGCCGTATATATATAGGTGTGGGATTTCTCCGAACTTTCCCGAAACTTCCCGAAGGATTCCCGAACGAATTGCAATTTTTTTTGCGCCCGAAGCAAATATGGGCAACCCTCCGGAAAGCGGGGGAGGGAGGTTGAGAATGCTCATAGCATACCACGCAGCCGGCTGCGTGGTTATGTGGAGACTTTTACCCACTAAACTCAACCTTTTAGGAATTGGCTTAACGATCTGACTAGAGATCTCTAAGCCGTATACGAACGCGACCCTCCTTGGCAGAAAGGAGGGCGCAATCTTTTTTTTTCGGAATTGCATTTTTTTTTCTCTATCTTATAAAACTCATTTACTGAGCTACCCCAGAGCAATACGCGAAAGTGAGCCGCGCCATTCGCGCGCTTGCGCAACTCAATTACATGAATTTGTTCTATTACTCTCTCACGTTTTACTTAATTACTTTATTTGCATAAGTCATACATCAACATAATTTACCTGTATAGATAGCACAAAACAATATCTACACTACGATGTAGGACGTATATATATAGGCTGTAACTTTACTATTAAAAAAATTCTGTTTCTGTAAAATTAAAAAAACGAAAACATTTATAAGGGTGCTTTTGCGTTATCGGTATATAAAATTGCATTATAGTACTTAATGAACATACACTCGTATAACGCGTTTTTTAAAAATTATGAATTGATAGAACGTTGTCTATTATGTCTATATACGACACATCGAAAAAGTGGCTCCGGGCTATCGCCGTACTGCTCCGAGTGAATACATAATTTCTATAAAAACTTTAAAAAAAAAAAACGCCTTCATAAGGTTTGAAATTGCGCAGCGCCCGCGACGATTACGACCGTTTAAAAATTGTCAGAATCTTAAATATTTTTTAAAAATTATTGATTTAAACAATCAAAATAATGAGCAAGTAAATTACGAATATTAAGTTATGAATATATTTGAGTGATTTCCAAGCATATAGATTAAGAAGTTGTAATTTCAACTATAGTGATTTTAGAGGTGTCAAAATTATACAATAGTGTTTTTGAACAAGCAAATTCAAGATATAGACATGAATTTACCTATATCAAAATTCCTCTTTTGTTAGTGATGTCATAGCCCTATAGGTACTATTCGATGAAAAGAGGTGCATTTTTTCGCGGTGTCGCCTTAATTGCTGTCCATTAGTCTCGCTAAAACTCAAAAAATGTCTTGACCAATTTTGATGAAATTTTCATTAGAACACAATAGGTGGCGCTGTTGTCGAGATCCAGAATTTACCCGTGCGAAGTCAGAACGAAGTGCTAGTTTTAAATAAATATTAAAATTTTAAATGCAAACAACCTAAAAGTTTACTAAAGTTACTCATAGACGTTTCTGAACACGCAAGTAGCCCTCGAATACGCATTGGGAAAGTCAAGAGTCACAGAATACCAGCGTAAAATAGAAGCTTAATGCTGTTGTGTTTTGCATGGTGAGTGTAGAGAACCGGAGACCCCTTTTACTGGAAACGAGGCATTCCATCTTAGTCCTCACAGTTGACAACGCATCTGCATTTTGATTTGTAATAGAGGATAGATGTAGATGTCCATGGGCCGCAGCAACCACTTACCATCAGGTGGACTGTGTGCTCGTTTATCACCCTATCCTATATAAAAAGTGAACGCGTTCTGATCCAAAAATCTTCTCAAAATTGGAAATGTAAGCAATGCTATTTGGCGGTAGAAATGGTCAAGAGTTTAAGAGGGTAGGTGTAACCTCCCCAGACGAACTCTTTCAGAAGTAACATAACCACTAAAAGCCAATTCAGGATTATATTGTGTCGTATTATAAGATAAAGAAGTTATAAAATATTTCCAATTATAATTTTATATCTGGTAAACGTATTGAATGAACATACTGCCATTTATTGGACACTATGATTCTTCAAGGAATTTTCTTGTATGTACCTTATGTTCGGGAGTTTACGGGATATTTAAAAATAATGCAACTTAAATGTGGTCTTGGACGACTGTATCTATTGATTTCACAACAGTTGAGAGGGTGATAAAATATTGAAAACACAAAGAACATAAGTATTCAAAAATTATCGAACTTAAATCTACTGACGTAATTACTACTAATAACAAGGTATTCGTTAAGTCGTTGCTATGAAGGAAGGCGCAGGCGCTTCAACATACCCCCAGGCGTTGAAATCTTCGATTTCAACCAGAATTAAGTTACCGGCAATGGACAAATCCGATTAAATGCCCTCTTGATAATCCCAGTGGAAGTTATAATGTCTGCAACTCGAACAATTCCGTCGGATCCTGGGTGAATTGCGACGATTCTTCCCAGCTTCCATTTCAGCGGAGGAAGGTTGTCCACCTTCATTACCACCAAATCGTTCATCTTCAGGTTGTCTTTGCAGGAACGCCATTTAACTGTCTTTTGGAGTTCTGAGACGTACTCTTTGCTCCATCGTTCCAAAAAATGCTTTCGTAGTTAGTCAATACGTTGGAATCTGGTTAAGATAGGAGTGGAGTGATGCTGGTAGTTCGGTTGCGGCAAAGAAATCAATGCACGTCAAATTAAGAGATGTCCCGGAGTGAGTGGCGTACAATCCGCAGGCTCTGAAGATAGTGGAGTGAGTGGCCGGGAGTTCAGGATTACTTCGATCTGGGTGAGCGTGGTTTAAAGTTCTTCATACGTTAAGTGACAATTGCCCAACACTCACCCAAGCAAATGATATTTTGTCGATTTGAGCTTAGCCTCCCAGATACCACCGAAGTTAGGAGTATACGCCGGAATAAAATGAAAGTTAATATTATCATTGGCCATTCTTTCGCTCAAAGAATCATAATTGCTTTTTAAAAATTTGGACAATTCATTGTATGCACCAACAAAAGAAGCACCGTTATCGGAATAAATATTAAATAAATATTACCTCTTCGATCTACAAACCTGCGCATTGCCAGCAAATAGTTATTGCTCGTTAAGTCATCTACCAACTCTAAATGAATCGCCTTGGTGGTGAAACAGACGAATATACACCTTCACCAGTCGACAACCACGCCCTTGAGGAGTGTCGCTCATAACAGGGCCCTCATACTCGACACCTACACTTTCAAAAGGGAAGCACCCGAAAGTAGACGCTGTTGTGACAAGTGGCCCATTAGTGACATTTATAGACATTTATACATGCTATCGCGAGATTTCGACCACCTATAGGCCAATAAATATCTCTAATGGTAGTCAGTAGTAGCCGTGGGGCCGGCTTGCATTATACATGATTGGACTGTAATAATATAGGATTATTGGGTTGAAAAATTCGAATTATCAAGACAAACACCAACACGCATTATTTTATTTTCGTCAAAAATACGTTAAATTTAAGAAGTGGGCTTTTCTTGGGTAAAGTTTGTTTATTGAGAAGCAATTTATACTCTGGAAAGGAAACATATTGGCATTTCGATTATATTATTTAATGATGAATTATAACATTTACCGCGTTTCGTACTTATAATTCTGATAAGTAATTCGAAGGAATAAGCTGTCTTTTACAAGACATAATGAATCGTAAAACGTAAGCTACGGAACGTACAAGACGTAAGTAATTCGAGAAACGACTAAAATCAGTGAAACATTCACTATTTATTTTTTTGATCAGTAGTGACTGCATTTGATATAATGTCATGACGCGTTTCAGGCAATATTTCAGCATACTTAGGCTGAGCAGGCGGTGCATTTAACAACGCGATTAGTACGTATAAAAGACTTAAGTTTACAGGGCAACATTCGCAACCACCCCAAAACAATCGTGGAGTCTGTCCAAAAGCAGACTTGGTTAATTTTAACTCGAAGTGAATTTACAACCTTCTCACAAAGACGAACTCCTACCAACGCACCGCACAACTCCAGTCGTGGTATTACTTTCACGGAGTACGCCATGATGGGATATAAAATACGCGCCACTACTTAAATTAGGTCTTTAACATAATGTCATATGTTCCAGTGACTGATATTCGGACATAAATTCATAATACATCTGTTTAATGTCAGGCTTACTTTTTAATCTACGCTCTAACGCTAAGGAGATTTATTTAAAAAAACTACACAAGCAATGTGTAGCTTTTTTAAATAAATCTCCTCAAAGCACGATATATTTTTAAGAGGTAACCGAACGCAAAAATGCCCATCATCAAGTCATGACGTATTTCTTATAAAATGATGTTCACACAACTAATTCTCATGTGAATAATGAGATGACTTGGAACTTATTTCTTCCATGTGTCAAAACCGCGTTAAGTCGGCTCGAATGTCATCCTTATTATCACCCAAAAATAAAAATCTATTTTAGTAAAGTTACATCGTAAGTCATTAGACATCAATGGAGAATGATGAGTACTGATTATCCACCCTAGCCTAGTTTCATGCAAAATAGGCTAATTACTTCCTAACTCAATCCTTTGCGACGCTATCAAATCCCAAAAGAGATCAGCCCCGATTAAAATATCGACATCGGTTAGCATATAATATGCGGGGTCAGCTAAGCAATTATTCGATGAAGGTTGCGTATGCTCAATTCGCGACCTGGGGTTTTGCTAGTAATCGATGGCAAAATGAAACAATAATATTAGCGGAATAACTATTATCTAACGACTTTAAATGGACCCGACACCTTTTGATTACGTGAAAATACACGCTATTAATGCCCTAATATATATATATATATATATATATATATATATATATATATATATATATATATATATATATATATATATATATATATTTGCCGTATAGTGGCGGTTGAGAATATCCACTACGCCATATCTTCCCGTAGGTGTCGTAAGAGGCGACAGAGGGAGACAGGGGAGTGGGCAGCAGCATCTTCCTAATAACAACAATAATATAATAAATTTTTTCCTTTGTTGGTACGGCGGGGCAGGGGGTGCTAAGAATCTCCGGTGGAGGTTCGGTTGCCACCCACGACGACTCGACCTGGCAACATTTAACGCACGCGCCCTGAGGACTGACGAGAAGATCCTGGAGCTGGAAGAAGAGGTAGACAAGTTGCGCTGGCATATTTTTGGGTTATCCGAGGTCCGAAGAGAGGGGGAAGACACGGCAATCCTCGAGTCTGGCAACTTGTTCTATCACCGCGAGGGCGACCATCTGTCCCAAGGAGGTGTCGGATTTATCGTCCACAAGTCTCTCGTCAACATAGTTGTAATGATTGGGACTGTGTCGAGGAGGGTCGCGTACCTGATACTCAGAATCACCAAACGGTATTCGCTGAAGGTCATACAGGTTTACGCACCAACCTCGGCACATCCCGATGAGGAGGTGGAGGAAATGTATGAGGATATTGCCAGAGCCATGCATTCCTCCAAAACCACACGGTGTGGGGGTTCAACGCAAAACTAGGCACAAGAGAAAGCAGTGAGCTGAAGTTAAGGAAATTTGGAGTAGGGCAACGGAACCGTAGGGGCCAGCAGCTGGCCGACTTTATGGAGAAAGAGGGACTCTTTAGGATGAACTCTTTTTTCCAGAAGCGGCCCCATAGGAAGTGGACCTGGTCGAGCCCCGACGGTTCGACAAAAAATGAGATTGACTTCATTATGACGACCAGACGCCAACCGTTCAGTGATGTCTCAGTGATCGCAAGGGTGAAAACTGGCAGCGATCACCGAATGGTTAGAGGCACACTGAACCTAAACGTTAAGTTGGAGAGGTCTCGTCTAATAAAGTCAACGCACGTCCCCCTCGTGCTCTAATCCATCCCGAAACCTTTCAGCTCGCGTTACGTAACTGCTTTCAGTGCCTAGAAGATTGCAATGAAGTGGACGATATGAATGACAAGCTCGTGGAAACTGTCCATGCGGTCGGAGCTAAGTTCTGCAAGACCTGCCGCAGAAGAACCCAAAAACTCTCCGATCACACTCTTAATCTCATGGCTGTTATACGGGAGATGAGGTTGCAATCGTCAACAGATTTAACAGCATACAGGCAACTGAACAGACAGATCTCCAAATGCATGCGGCGAGACTAACGCAAATTTAATACTGCTCGTATTGAAGAAGCGATTGAGCGAAACTGGGGCCCCAAAGTAAGTAAGTAAGAGCCAACTGTCAAAGATGAAGACTGAGTGTGGCAGCATCGTTTCCGGGAGACCTGTGATTCTGACTGAGATTGAGAAGTTCTATGGACAGCTGTAAACGTCATCGTTGGAGCCACATGCAGGTGTAAGTAAAGATCCAAGAGCAAGTCTTATCCGACACTATTCAGATGATATCCCGGACGCCAGTCTGAGCGAGATTAGAATGGCTCTCCAGCACCTTAAAAACGGCAAGTCCCCAGGCGAAGATGGAATCACAGCGGAGCTTCTGAAAGCGGGTGGAAAACCGGCACTTGAAGTCCTTCAGAGGCTCTTTAATTCCGTCCTCCATGGTGGCACTACTCCGAAGGCGTGGAGCAGAAGTGCGGTGGTCTTGTTCTTCAAGAAAGGTGACCACGCCTTCTTGAAGAACTATAGACCGATATCCCTTCTGAGCCGCATCTACGTGCTGTTTTTGAAAGTCATTACGAATCGTCTCGCACGCAGACTCGACGACTTCCAGCCTCCCGAACAAGCCGGTTTCCGAAAAGGCTTTAAAACCATAGACCCCAAACATACTAGTCTAACTTCGACCGAGAGGTCAATGGACGGATTCAACTCGGCTGGGCAGCGTTCGGGAAATTACGACACATCTTCTCGTCAGGTATACCTCAAAACCTGAAAACTAAGTTGTACAACCAGTGCATGTTGCCAGTGATGACATATGGAACTGAGACGTGGTCCTTCACTGTTGGCCGTATGAGGACGCTCAAAGTCGCTCAGCGAGCTATGGAGAGGGCTATGCTCGGAGTTTCTCTGCGTGATAAACTTAGAAATGAGGATATCCGCAGTAGAACCAGAGTGACCGACATAGCCCAACGGATTAGTAAGCTGAAGTGGCAATGGGCCGGCCATATAGCTCGAAGAACCGACAAACGTTGGGAAAAAATGTTCTCTAGTGGCAGCCTCGTACCGGTAGGCGAAGTGTAAGGGGACTCCCCACTAGATGGAGTGACGACCTGGTAGGACACGCAGGAAGTCGATGGATGCAGGTTGCTTAGGACCGTGCTTTGTGGCATTACTTGGGGGAGGCCTATGTTCAATAGTGGACTTGTGAAAGGCTGTAATGATGATGATGATGATGACTTATCTATTTCGACAAAATCTAAATTTAATCGTTTACGCATATTCTCAGTTATAAAACTAGACGTACTTCCGCAGTCTTTGCGCGGGCGACGTGTTCGACGTTGTTACAATCAGTTTTATTTTAAAGCAGTCGACAATAGTACATCTCGTTGTTCAGTACGATGCACTACATTTGTCAATAAAGCGACGCTGTTCACATCAGTGGCTGCGGTTGACGTCTTTAACAAGTAGGTCCCTGTCTGAGTGCCCGTCTCATTCTCGAGCGAGAGATTATTTTTATTTTGTACGGTATAACTTGCTTTCGGTACGGTGACGTGAATCATTGTGTTGTGCGGCGCTTACATATCTTACAACCTGGCTTTTTACAATGGTTCGCAAAATGTCCTGACTTGAAACAATTAAAACAAAGTAAGTATAAGATGGTAATAATTTTAATCTAGCCTCATTACTGAGTACAAGAAACTGTGGACAGCTACCTAAATTGTGCTCGCCGTAACATTTATAACAATCTTTAAATTCTTTGTTTGAATTTATATGATTGTTTGATTGCTACACCGGAATCATGGATTTGAATTTAGGGCTCGCCTTATTCGATGTAAACATTTCGTGACGTCTCTAAAGTTTCGAGTAGATCAGCTCGGTTACGCATAAACTGAAGGAATATGTTAAATGTAACTGATTCGTCCTTTTTTTAATGACCATTAAACTCTTTTTTTGATCCAATATATGTGTAACTATATAAATTAGAAGCGTGTCCCAATGATGAACTGGTTTGCCTAACGATTCTAATGCCCTCAGGTTTTTACTTAATAGATCGATTAAGCGCTTTAAAGTGACAGAATACTCCTTTGTAATAGTTTCAAAGTTAAATAAGGCTGACACATGATTTTGAACTAACAATCGTTTGTTATCAAACTTCTCACAGAAAACATTCCATGCCACAACATAGTTACTTGCAGAGAACTCAAATGATTGAAATACCACAGCAGCAGACCCTTCGAGAGACGCCCGTAAATAATGAAATTTATTAATTTCATCGATCTCATTATAAGAGTGAATGAGGCTATTGAAAGTATCGTGGAACTCCAACCAGTTCTCGTAATATATTCACTAAATTTTGGAAATTGTATGGTCGTTAACTGAACGAACTTATGATTACTAACTCGAGAACTCTCTACACTACCTGCCGGTTCAGAGTTAGCATTATGGTGGTCGCTCAGTAAAAGTCTTTAGCTAGCGCCTTGTAATACCAAGATTCAAAGCATGAACGCTCAGTTAGTTGTAAGTCGAGCTTGTCAACAATACATTCTAAGCGTAACTGCACTTCATCATATTGGTTATACAATGCGTCCAGCTTACCCATATGCAGTTGCAATTCCGTCGCGTCATGATTTTGTAAAGGTGTAGTAAGCGAATCCATATTACTAATGAAAGCAGTTAAACGGCCCTTAAAACTACTTCGATTCTTAATCAAATACTTTTCTTCGGTCATTCTGGAAGACGGGAGCATTCGATCTGGAATGTGTACAATTACAAATATTCCATAACAACCTCCGACTATCTAATGCACTACCTAATTACTAAACTCCGAAAAACTACTTAACTATATATAATATAGTAGGTACTAACTTCCTGATGACAACTGTGACGTAATAAAAAACTGCGGTTGCCAACCCGCTCGCCAAGCGTGGCAACTATGGCAAATACCCCCCAATGAATAAATACACAAACAGACGGCCCCCAGTCCCCGGCGGTCCCGCTATTCCTGGCTACGGTGGCGACCATGGTAACGGCGGGGCAGGGGGTGCTAAGAATCTCCGGTGGAGGTTCGGTTGCCACCTACGACGACTCGACCTGGCAACATATAACGCACGCACCCTGAGGACTGACGAGAAGATACTGGAGCTGGAAGAAGAGGTAGACAAGTTGCGCTGGCATATTATTGGATTATCCGAGGTCCGAAGAGAGGGGGAGGACACGGCAATCCTCGAGTCCGGCAACTTGTTCTATCACCGGGAGGGCGACCATCTGTCCCAAGGAGGTGTCGGATTTATCGTCCACAAATCTCTCGTCAACAACGTTGTAAAGATTGGGAGTGTGTCGACGAGGGTGGCGTACCTGATACTCAGAATCACCAAACGGTATTCGCTGAAGGTCATTCAGGTTTACGCACCAACCTCGGCACATCCCGATGAGGAGGTGGAGGAAATGTATGAGGATATTTCCAGAGCCATACATTCCTCCAAAACCTACTACACGGTTGTAATAGTGGAGTCGAACTGTCCACTATTAACAGACTCCGAGTGGTTTTCTTTAAGGTGGAGAAATGAAACTACTGTTTATGTTTATGAATGTACTGTCGAATGGGATTCGGAATGGAATATCTTTTGCATCATCCTTGCCTATATTTATATGGCTGGCTCACTATTGATTTGCCAATGGTAACAATTAATATTTTGCTTAGCCAATTATATTACTTATTTTATGACCAATGAAAACTATTTAAAATATACAATTATCTACGTTTCGTTTCCCGGCGTGAGACTTGTTTGTTGTTCACGAAGCTACGTCGCTGGACCGGGCTATATAAGACATGCAGATCGGTGCGCACGCGTAGTCGGCGAGCGGCGGCGGTGTGGAATACAGCTCCGGAACAGCAAGAGGAAACGAACTGCGGCGTTGAAGAAACGGCTCACCATTGGTCGACGGATACGTGACGATAGCGGCGTGTGAAGTCGGTGTGGCGCTGAATGATATTTGCGGCTGCTTCTTGTTTCTTTATAAGAACGTCAAATTATCTATATACAGTCCGCAGTATCTCAGTAGTCAAGAATAATTAGGAAATAAAATGTTTTTTTTATTTATTCTCGCCTTCCGCGTTATGGTAGCAGCGGAGTATATATTATTTATTCCCGTTTAGGTTTGATTAATCTGGCTGCTACAGTATATTATAAGAGCTACACGGTGTTGATGGGAGACTTCAACGCAAAGCTGGGCACAAGAGAAAGCGGTGAGCTGAAGGTAGGGAAATTTGGAGTAGGGCAACGGAACTGAAGGGGCCAGCAGCTGACCGACTTTATGGAGAAAGAGGGACTCTTTATGATGAACTCTTTCTTCCAGAAGCGGCCCCACAGGAAGTGGACCTGGTCGAGCCCCGACGGTTCGACAAAAAATGAGATTGACTTCATTATGACGACCAGACGCCAACCGTTCAGTGATGTCTCAGTGATCGCAAGGGTGAAAACTGGCAGCGATCACCGAATGGTTAGAGGCACACTGAACCTAAACGTTAAGTTGGAGAGGTCTCGTCTAATGAAGTCAACGCTCCGTCCCCCTCGTGCTCTAATCCAGAATCCCGAAACCTTTCAGCTCGAGTTACGTAACCGCTTCCAGTGCCTAGAAGATTGCAATGCAGTGGACGATATGAACGACAAGCTCGTGGAAACTGTCCATGCGGTCGGAGCTAAGTTCTGCAAGACCCGCCGCAGAAGAACACAAAAACTCTCCGATCACACTCTTAATCTCATGGCTGTTAGACGGGAGATGAGGCTGCAATCGTCAACAGATTTGACAGCATACAGGCAACTGAACAGACAGATCTCCAAATGCATACGGCGAGACTTACGCAACTTTAATACTTCTCGTATTAAAGAAGCGATCGAGCGGAACCAGGGCTCCAAAGTCTTTGCCAGAGATCTGTCTGCCAGAAAGAGCCAACTGTCAAGGCTGAAGACTGAGTGTGGCAACATCGTTTCCGGGACACCTGAGATTTTGAGTGAGATTGAGAGGTTCTATGGGCAGCTGTACACATCATCGTTGGAGCCACACGCAAGTGTGTGTAACGATCCAAGAGCAAGTCTTATCCGACACTATTCCGATGATATCCCGGACGTCAGTCTAAGCGAGATTAGAATGGCTCTCCAGCACCTTAAAAACGGCAGGGCCCCAGGCGAGGATGGAATTACAGCGGAGCTTCTGAAAGCGGGTGGAACACCGGTACTTGAAGTCCTTCAGAAGCTCTTCAATTCCGTCCTCCATGGTGGCACTACTCCAGAGGCGTGGAGCAGAAGTGCGGTGGTCTTGTTCTTTAAGAAAGGCGACAACGCTCTCTTAAAGAACTACAGACCGATTTCCCTTCTGAGCCGCGTCTACGTGCTGTTTTCGAGAGTCATTACGAATCGTCTCGCACGCAGACTTGACGACTTCCAGCCTCCCGAACAAGCAGGTTTCCGAAAAGGTTTCAGTACCATAGACCACATACATACCCTGCGGCAGATTGTACAGAAGACTGAAGAGTACAATCTGCCACTTTGCCTGGCGTATGTGGACTATGAGAAAGCCTTTGATTCCGTCGAAATTTGGGCGGTGCTACAGTCCCTTCAGCGGTGCCAAGTTGACTGTCGGTATATCGAAGTGCTGAAGTGTTTGTACAGTAGGGCTACGATGGCTATCCGAGTACAGAACCAGAGCTCGAAACCTATCCAACTGCAGAGAGGTGTAAGACAGGGTGACGTTATATCCCCGAAACTCTTCACCGCTGCATTGGAAGACGTTTTCAAGCTACTGGACTGGAAAGGATACGGTATTGACATCAATGGCGAGTACATCACTCACCTTCGATTTGCCGACGATATAGTCCTTATGGCAGAATCGCTGGAGGACTTAAGCACTATGCTCAATGACCTCAATAGTGCCTCCCAACGGATAGGTCTTAAGATGAACATGGACAAAACAAAGATCATGTTCAATGTCCATATCACACCTATGCCGGTAGTTGTTGGGAGCACTATGCTCGAAGTTGTTGACGAATACGTTTACCTGGGACAAATAGTCCGACTAGGTAAGTCCAACTTCGACCGAGAGGTCAATCGACGGATTCAACTCGGCTGGGCAGCGTTCGGGAAATTACGGCATATCTTTTCGTCAGGTATACCTCAATCTCTAAAAACTAGATTGTACAACCAGTGCGTGTTGCCAGTGATGACTTACGGATCTGAGACGTAGTCCTTCACTGCTGGCCGTATGAGGACGCTTAAGGTCGCTCAGCGAGCTATGGAGAGGGCTATGCTCGGAGTTTCTCTGCGTGATAGACTCAGAAATGAGGATATCCGCAGTAAAACCAGAGTGACCGACATAGCCCAACGGATTAGTAAGCTGAAGTGGCAATGGGCCGGCCATATAGCTCGAAGAACCGATAACCGATGGGGAAGAAAGGTTCTCGAGTGGCAGCCTCGTACCGGTAGGCGTAGTGTAGGGCGACCCCCCACTAGATGGAGTGACGACCTGGTAAGACATGCAGGAAGTCGATGGATGCAGGTGGCTCAGGACCGTGCTTTGTGGCATTACTTGGGGGAGGCCTATGTTCAGCAGTGGACTTGTGAAGGGCTGTAATGATGATGATGATGATGAGGTACTAACTCGACAAATAATAGTTCAATAATATTATAGTAACAAGTAATTTACACAATATTTCTCGACGTTAAAATAATAGTAGATAATTTTATTGTTTAAGCTACTTACAATACCTAATTAAATTAGGTATTGTAAGTATTGTAAATCAAAAATTAACAATCGTCAAATGCTACAATTACGCTAACTATAGCATGACTTTATTACTGTAAAACACTCTAAACAAAAAAGGCCAAAAGCATTAACTTGGTGTAGTTAATGATAATCAATGCTACTATACGATTTCTACTGCACAACTATTTTAAATAATGTAAATAAGCAAAAAATAAACTAGATTAATTTCTAACGGTATTCTTACAATACAATTTTTTACATAATATCTGCAAATTATAATAAAATTTGCAAATGGTAACCACAATGCAACAGATAATTAATAATCAATAGAAGAATTAATTCACTAACCTAATAAGTCCGGTGATTTACACCAAATACATTTACACTACCTTAATTAGAGTGTTGGGTGATGATTAGGGCCGAATACGACGCGAATGACCTTGCTAGTTTCGCAGCAAACCACGCGCCGCCAGTACCTACGCTTTGTTTATATAGACATGTATAATACCTATAATCAAAGCCGTACGGGCTTTGATTATATTTGACTGAACTAGCTCAGATGCAGAGTAATGAACAACACAGAGAGCATTGCTTACTTCTTAAATAAATTTTTCTTATTTATAATATTAGTTCCAATAGATTATAAATTCTGTACTTTATTCGTTATAAAATATTGTTCGAAAAGTTATTGAATTGATAACGATTTTTTTCTTAATTGGTGCATCGTACGTAAAGAATCTCATATAACTGAAAATGTTTGTTCTTGTGAGTCTTACAAGATGGCGTAATGCAAATTGCATAAATAATAAAGAAAAAAAAAAAGAAAAAAGTCGGTGATTGCCCCATAGTGGGGATAGGTACTGTGTATGTAAATTCTCACAAGACTACTCCGACTGGTCAATCACTTCACATCCGAAGTATTTCGGTTTTTCTTAATTATGTACTTTTACCCCATGCTTTCGGACAATACATTGACTGACATTATTTGCGGTCTCTGTGCTTGCACTACTCTGTACATTCTTTTCCGACTGGGTCTTGATATTTTACATTTTTAGTGTTTCTCACTTGAAACTAGAAAAGTATACATGATCAGTTTGGCTAATGTAAATGAGTAAAAATGCAACCTATTAGGCAGCCTCAAACAAAAAATTACCTTACTAAATATAAGTATTAACCTCAAAATACAACATTCGAGCAGCGTTCATGCGATAAACTCTCTTTGTTTTACCACTTAGGTAACATTTATTTCTTTTCCTACCCATATTTACATTTATAGACACTTAAACGCGTATAAAACAATAAATTAACGATTTTCGCTACAGACACATCGACTGTTATTGTTACCTTACGTCACACGTCGAAGCGCATGGTAATTTATTACGGCTACGGCTATTACTTTTATCTGGCAATATACGATATTATTATTAGGTGTTTTTAATTAAAACGAATTATGTTAATAAATAATATTTTGTATCGAAAATAAAGATAGCAGGTACCTTCGGAATTACAATACAAACATTTTTACGTAAAAGAATTTTTCCTAAATTAAAATTCACAGAGTTTTGGAAGAACAATAATTTTATATATCATTTCTTAACATTCTTTTATTTGTTGGTATATTCATTTATTTTAAAATTTTAAAATGACGGTGACATTGTGAAGGACCCGAACAAACCTACAAAAATGTTTTAAAGCTTAGAATTACTTCAGTTCAAAGTTCTAGTCAAGAGAAATACATTAATTTTCGCCAGGTCTCTTCGTATTCGGCCTTAATCTTAAATTTTATCTTCAACACCACGTAATTACTGCAAATTGACGTTATTGTTGGCGGCGACGTAACCCAAATTTAATTCCAACGTAAACCCCACTTTATTTGCCATATAAAATAAGCCATATTCTGGTTCTTATTATTTTGTACCCGGCGACGATCTAGGACCATGTTCGGGAATTTACAGGAATGCAAAAAAAATGCAACTTAAATGTGGTCTAGGACGACTGTATTGATCTCACAACGGTTGAGAGTGTAATAATAAAATATTGAAAAGACAAAGAACATATTCAAAAATTAACGGACTTAAATCTAATGACGTAATTACTACTAATAACAACCTTACCGTTAACTCGTTGCTATGAAAGAAGGCGCAGGCGCTTCAACACCTTATACAATTCCTTTTTACCTAGCGTAATGAGACAGGTTGACGGATTTATTTATGTAACAAGGCGGAGATCGATTTATATTGTTAAAAAGGCTCTGAATTAAATCACCTTTCTAAATTTTTAAGTACAACCTTTCACAGCAAATTTGCCACAAGGGAACTTTAAACGAGAAGAAATTTATAAATCAAAAATGTTTTGTCAGGCATACAATGGAGAGCTTTCATATTTAAAACAAGGAAGCATATCATGATGCTTTGTTTTCGACTCAATTTTTGTATAATAGTAAAAAGTAAAGTAACAGTCTATATAAGTCCCGCACATGGCCACAGGCCAGATTTCATTTCCGAGAGGGTTTTATGTCAAGTAAGTGTCCACCGTACTGTACATGTCTTCGAAATATTTTTTTTAATTATCAGTCATGCAGCTTCTCCGCCGGACACGTGGTAAATCAGTATCTAAAATAAAAATTAACCTAATAAAAATTAGCCTGCGGGAATCGAACCCGGGTTGCTTGTTTACAGCGTGCGCGTGAGTACCATGCCTGGGGCTCGGAGAGCCGTGATTTTTGTGCCTAAATGTTTGTGTTTACTAATGTAATTTACGATTAAACTATCTTAATTCTGTGGCCTATTATACAAATGACTTCGTGAGTTTCCACATTAACATTTATATAATAATTAATCTCTTAGTTAAAAGTAGAACTGACTTTACAAATTTAAAAAATAAAATAGTATAGAAATCCACTTAAAGCTTCTAAAGTCGGTGCTAAGACATAGTGTATCGAAGAGTTACAAGTAAAACCTGACAGGAAAATATATTGTGCGCACATGACCTCAATTGGTCAAGTCGTTCATAAGTGACACAGTCACTAACAGATGCACCAACAAGAGAATTTTCTACAAAATAAAAATATGAAGAATTTAGTACAAAATTCAGGATTAAAACAGAATATTTTACATACATTTCTCATTCATAACAATTTAAAGTCTCCTGCTATAAGGAGGCCTTTTCTATGATTACGCCAGCTGGCATGCAAACCTTGGATGATTTTGATTAAAACTACTTTTACGGATTTTATCGCGTTTTATTTATATTAATTTTAATACCCGACGTTTCGGGTGCTTTCCAGCACCCATGGTCACGGGGGACTGAGGTGACTGACGTCCCGATGTCAAAGTTAACCCGGAGTACTTTCAGCTTTTTATTATTGTCTTTGGTCCGATCTACGCAGAATGAACTAACTGTATTTTGAAGTCTTGCAGTGGTATGCTTGGGTTTAGTTTCAATTTTATTAATTATAGGATCCCAAGCAGGTGGTAGTACCCAGCCTCCTTCTCTATTGAAATTAGGATGTTTTTTAATTTCAATAGTCTCACGTATCATCCTTGGTAGGAATCGATGTTCTTTCGCGAGGATTTGTGGTCTATCAAATCTGATGTAATGGTTGGGGCCATCTAGAATATGATCGCAAACTGCAGACGTTCAACGTTCCGGGAAGTCTGCAGTTTGCGATCATATTCTAGATGGCCCCAACCATTACATCAGATTTGATAGACCACAAATCCTATATATAAAATCCGTAAAAGTAGTTTTAATCAATGTATAGTGTTCGCATAAATATAAGATATCATTATGTAAATCAGTACGGACTTGGATGATTTGTTTGAATTCACGATCACGTTTGAATTTTTTGACCCCGGACATGGAGATGGGTGCGCGCAACTTTATTATTCTCAACAATGTTCACTGGATCGTTTTCTGACGTATGACTAAACATTTTCGAAGGACACTATAATATTACAAAAGTGTGTGCGTGTGCACAGATGCACTCATTCTTTATTCATATGTAAGTCCAATGTGACTGAAATGCGACGTGACCGGAGAGATTAAGCGAAGGGTTAGGCCTTACGTAATTTACAAGGCACAGGGGTAAATCAATGCCAACTTTCTGACTACGGGCTGCTACTGAGAAATTTTTAAAGGAAATTTACCTTGCGCAATATATATATATATATATATATATATATATATATATATATATTATTTGCGCAAGGTAAAGGCGGTATCAACGTAAAATTAGGTTAGTTCCAAAAATAATAATTAGCGTAATATGCGAATATTCTGTATCTCTCTACTTGCATACTTATTGTATATGAAATATAAGAACAAAAAATTAAGAAAATATAATACTGTTCCAAAATATATTATAGTATCTTATTCCGAATATAAATTTTACAAGCGTATATTTCTATTCGACTGTATCTCCTGAATTTGAAAGGATCAATTTATGCACAGAACCTACAGCAATATTTTTCAAAGCACTTTCTGTATCTTAAAGATATAAATTTTGTAGATGTAAATTCTGCATCCGTATTAGATATAACAAATATACTTCGTGACACTGTATATTACCGTATATTAAAGATAATACCTCACCAAAAAAAAAATATATATATATATATATATATATATATATATATATATATATATATATATATATATATATATATATATACAAGAATTGCTCGTTTAAAGGTATAGGATTTAAATATGAATAAATGTTTCAATTTAGATATGAGATTATCAGGAACCTCGATGACATGATGATGAAGATTTAGAAGGTCTATGTAAGTCGGGATTTTATACTATCTTAATAAGATTTTCTTTAATTACAACCCTAAGGTACAATTCAGTAGTAAGCTGAATACTAAGCACGGGCACCTTGTGGGACAGACTGCATATTTAAATAACACGAATATAACTATTTATAATGACCAAGTTTCTCGCAGCATTTAATAATAAACTAGCGAGTAACTATTGCTTTGATAAATAGCAGCTCCGCTTTGAGAACTAGTTTGCAGTTGTTAAATGAGTTACCTACAATTTCTTTGGGGTTCGATAGTGCTCTGAAAACGTTTGCACTTTCAGATCAAATTATTTCAAACTTCACAGAGGCGGATCTTAAAGTCACATTAGTTTTATTAATTAATTTATTTGGTGTTATTAAAACTACAATCGAGTTTTTGACTTGTATAACACAAATCTATTTTATTGATAAATCCATTTTTTACATTTAGATACATAGACTTCTTTATCTTATACGACATAATATTAAAGTTGATTCAGTAACCAAATTGTCGGGTGATATGTACGATAATATTATGTAACCTTCTACTCTACATACTCATTTAATGAAAAGTTATTGGTATATAGCCGTGGTATTTAGCGCCAGGGTGGGTTAAGACGCTGGGTTATGGACCAGAGTCAAGGAAAAAAAACAGGCAAAATTCTAAACTGTTCTTGCGTATAAGCCTAGATATTGGGTTAGGTATAGATTGGGTATAGTCAGGGGTATTTTAAATCGATTTCACCGTTCCTATTACAAAAACATTGTGAAAGTCGAAACAGAGAAAAAGACGAAATATTTTGTGTGACAGTGTTAACCTCAGCCAACCATTGAACAAATCCGTGGTTATTGAAGTCTGGACCGCTCCGGACAGGAAATACAGAAGGCGATGCTCCTTGATCTAAATACTCGGCCACTTAGTCTCCTAAAGAATTCCGTCAGATTGGGTGTTAATTAGTAAAGACGAAAATAAAATAAAATTTATTCGTAGCCCAATAAAGCCAACACAAAGAAAAAAAAAGAAAAAATATTTCATAATTGGGCTGCAGCTATGAAATGGTTACCGACTCAGTGCCAGCTGTATTAGTTGTGGCATAAATAAGCTGGCTCAAGAGGAGTAGGACCACGCTCTTATGGAAAACAAGCCTAAAATAGCAAATAATGCAGCAGTGTTTCGTATGGTGAGTGTAGAGGGCCGGAGACCCTTTTTGCTGGAAACGAGGCACGCACCATCTAAGTCTAAGTGGCTTCTCTCATCTAAGTTTGAGTTTTAATCGAGGATAAAATATGTATATGGGCTACAGCATCCACTTACGAGGTGGACGGTGTGCTTGTTTGTCACCCTTATTTTACATTTGAAATATTTGTAATGCTCTCGTAAAAAGTCAACTTGAAACGAACGCAATTACAATGAAATACAAAAATAACACGATTTTTGTATTTCAAGCAGTACGGAATCTATCCTTGTTTTCCGCTTATGTACCCTAGTCTATTTGTACTGAGTATGTTTGGTTGCAGCCGGTTGAATGTGAGGAGAGACATCACGCTAATCAAATATGTGTGGAAAGTATTACGTTGATGTATATATCACCCAGGTTTGTTCGCTGCGGTAAAGCTACGGTGCCTTATAATTACGTACCCACCATTGTCAAGTGCTATACATTATGTTAATATCATCTCACAATATTATTGTTTTTTATACGTGGTAGAGCCATGCTGCAATTATATTAGTAGTATCGTTGTAGCACGAATGGGTCGGCTCGACCGGGGAAGGACCACGCTCTCAGAGAATACCAGCGTGAAATAGTAGCTTAACGCTGCTGTATTTCTTATGGTGAGTGTAGAGACCGGAGACCCTTTTTATTGGAAACGAGGACAGGGTGAAATTTTGACGTAATCGAGGATAGATGTAGATATCTATGGGCCGCAGCAACCACTTAGCATCAGGTGGATTGTGTGCTCGTTTGCCATCCTATCCTATTAAAAAAAAATATATATTGACATATTTATTTGCTGTGAGACGAAATTCATAATTCCAGCAAAAAATGCGTTGAAAATTGTATTTTTTTAATTAGTATTTTATTTTGTAATCATGTTGATAGTTTCACTATTTATTAGTCAGTGCTTTTTTATTATAAAGGTTATTTATAGCACTGCATTGGTTTTATAACCGTAATGATGTTATAGTTATGTAATAAATAAATGAAAATAAAACAATAAGTTTAACAGCAAAATTACCACATCACTGTTATTTTGTCGGTACCTTGGACAAACATTTACATACTTTTTCATTAGTTATATTGTATTTAACTTATTTATAAAGCATATCTCTCTCGTTCATCATATTAACTTTTATTGTATATGCATATCTATTTTAATAGTATTTATTTGTTTGTACACCTCATTCACAACCAGACAAGAACATAAAAGATATACATCAAAAATAATAAACAATTCATTGGTATCTTTTCTGAAACATTATTCAACAGAAATTAATAGTATGTATAATGCATAAACATTAAGTTTTGGATTCAAATCCAAAACATTAGGAATATCAAAATCCTATATTTCACTTATTGGACTCTTGAAAATATAATTATATGTATCCTTAAATGGTAATAAGATTAAACTTATAATTACTAATACTGACATTTAAGTTTTCAAAAACCTTAAAAGCGCATAATCATCATGGAAATCTGTTGATGTGGTAAAGAATTATTCGAACATATGTTGTTCGGATGCCTGTGCAGATTGAAGAGTTTGGATACTTTCTTATGGTTTTCATCATTAAATTAAAATAAATATTAGGGACCAATCCTAAGGTATCACTTTTCTAACAAATAGAATTATTGAAATAGGATACCGTAGTAAAGAATGATCGCTGAACATTATCGTAATTATCATCAACATTTCAGCCCTTCACAAGTCCGCTGCGGAACATAGGCTTCCCCCAATAAATGCCATAAAGCACGATCATAAGCCACCTGCATCTATTGACTTCCTGCATATCTTACCAGGACGCCACTCTAATTTTGCTGAAATATGTATATAAAAAGTATTGCGACAAATTAAATCTCGCTTTTTTTGAACATCTAGGCATTCTATTTAGACGTAACTAAATTATGTAGTTCCAACAGTAATGCAAATAAATAACGAATAAGCCCCTTCAAAAATAAAATATATAAGAGTTGTTAAAGTTTCAACAATTTCTATTACAATTGATAGAGTTTCCCTTACTTTTGCGGACAATAAAATATCGAAAACTGGTTTTCGTTGTTTGTGTAAATTCAATTAAAATGCTGCTGGGTACGGCGTACTGCCACATGGTTTTTTCTTTTCATACTCGCTTAATGGACTTTTTGTTTTGAGGAAGAAGTGCGTTTTAATTTAATTTCAAAATGCAGTAAAACTCCTAATGGCTATTACAATAAAATATTTCAATTATTATTTTGTTTCCCAATGAGATAACGCCAACCAAAAAAAAAAAAACTTTTAAGTGGAAGAGCCACGCTGCATCTATATTATAGTTATGTCACGAATGGGTCAGCTCGACTGGGACAGGAACACGCTCTCACAGGAATACCAGCGTAAAATAGCAGCTTAATGCTGCTGGTGAATGTAGAGAACCGGAGACCCTTTTTACTGGAATTAAGAAATGAAATGACTGATTTTATTCAACATAGATTATAGTAAAATAAGTCATTTTTTAATTTACCACTACTAAGGAATTTTGTCTTAGTCCTCAGGGGTGACAACCCATTTGCATCTTGATTCTTAGTCAAGGATATATATGGATGTATATGGGCCACAGAATCCACTTACCATCAGGTGGACTGTGTGCTCATTTGTCACCCAAAACTATAAAAAAAAACCTCCAGCCCTACGGTGAGAAAGTGGCCTTCGCGGAAGTACATATGTCACAGCATGCGAGCACCCGGGTTATGTCTCCACGTCACCAATAAAACAATTACTTGCAATTTTAAATGCTAATTTACAAGGTGCTTGGCGGTCGCGAGTAAAACTGCCTGAGGAATAAAATATTTCAAGTTTTTAATAATAAGAATGTTCGCTTAGGGTAGCGCGCCGGTTTAATCGTTTCATTATCCTCTCTGAAATGCGGTCTGTGCTCAGCAGTGGGACGTATTTTAAGCAGTAACTTTACCACAAAATTGACAACTCCATTTCCGATATTTAGTTTAAAATAATATGCCCAATAACATACATTGAATAAGAGACACTGATAAAAATTATTGTTAGGTTATATTTATTTTATGGATTGTGTATATATGTATTTTATTATTTTAATTTTAGAATAGGTTTTTTTTAATATAAGGTTGACAAAAGAGCACACATTCTACGCCCATTTACACCTACATGTATCCTCGAATAAGAATGAAGCTCCGTTGTCACCCCCGAAGACTAAGATAGAATGCCTCATTTCCGGATCTCTACACTCAATACAGTACTTATCTCGCTAGCAGCTCACAGCAGTTATTCTGTGAGAACGTGGTCTTTCTCCGTTCAAACTAATCAGACTCACACTGCAACCATAATATAGCTGCAGCGTAGCTCTTCCATGATATACGACAAAAAAGTTAACCCCACCTTCTTTTTTTCTAACCTACAACCATTACTTTATATGTAAAAATCATAATGTAATCTCAAATAATTTCATCGGTGTAATGTGTGTTAGACGAGTAATGGCTGATTGCCTGTATTAATCGCGACTCATGATGAGATGATGATCATGAGATTTCGGGTTCGAATCCCGAGAATAAATTGTTATTTGATGCATGAACAAAAATATTAGTCAACATAAATTATCTTTAATAACGTATGTAGTCGCATCAAACCTTAATTCTTTCTTTGCAAAACGATAAAACCTTGTGTTGGCATTCTTATAAAGAATTTTGTATAGTACACACCGACTTTATTTTACCCCATAATCATATTCCAACAGGTCACGGGCCTAGGTCACTTTGCTTAAAGCAATATTTAAAGTATAGTTCTTTATTAAATTAATTTTAGGATAGGGACGATGGTAGTTTTTCGCTAGAACTTTTGTGAGAGAGATGATTTCAGTAAATTTGTAGAGTGTTTTTAATGTAAAGAGTTTGAAAATAATATTAAACATGGATTTACGTAATAAAAGAAACATCCGTCAATTTAACGGTGAGATATATAGCACGTGAAATTTTCGCTTAAGATCACTTTTAGAAGAATTACAATTATTAGGCGTTACAGCGTAATTGACGTGAATATACCAACTACCCCAAATCAAGAGTGGAGTAAGAAAATTTAATTGCAAAATATGCAACAAACTGTAATTAATACTCATTTGTTATCTACCGCAAATACCATGGAATCCAACAGAAATAATGAGGACAGTTTCGCTTTTATGCTTTCATATTGTAAGACTATTAATTATAGTCAAAATTCATGAAATGTTACTTGATTTATTTTACATCCAGGTTAACAACAGACCAAATTGTAAATACGGGGAATTGTTTTACTTCATATGCAGAACTATCTGTTCTGATAAAAATAGTGTGACTAAAAATAGCACTAGTATTTTAGCGTGTGAAAAAGGGCGATTCGACGTCTCTATCAACTTAGGATTACATTGATCAATTCACAATGTTTTTTTACACCTGAGGTTCGGTATAATTTATTATTCATTCATCACATCCAACAAGCGGGTATGGTTATTATTTTTGGTAATAGTACAGATATATAAAAACGATAATTGTATAAGGTCATGTGTTAATAGCAATAATGTTTTTAAAATTTATTTTTTTAATTTAATATTTATTATATATGCAAAATTAAATAAAAATCTAATTGGTTTATAGCAGTCATAAAAATTTTTGTTTGAAACGTTTCGATCATACTTCTATATGTAGATATAGGTTTCTAAAATTCCGGAGTTGACTCAGATTTATATTTATTAAATAATAACTTAAAATATGAATATATATATATATATATATACATATATATATATATATATAGTTTTGTACGTATGGACGATCTTGTAAGATTTTCTATTAATAATTGAGAGAACTGAGCATATAATAACTTTAGATCAAACAGCGAGCGACAGTAACTCCACTTAGTCGGCCTTACAATTCAAAATTAAGCTCTGATACTAATTGTGATGCAAAATGCAGTAATACTATTGGGTGTTTAACGTACGCGATGCTTTACTTTAAAGGAACTTTAAATTTAAAGTAAATATATAAAATAATATATCAGACTGACTAGGATAGAAAAAGTGGGGAGGTAATGAATAGGATAGAAAAAGTGCAACAAGATATTTGTTTCAAGTATTTGATAATTCTACTGTACCGGAGAATACGCGAAAGTAAAACACTGTCACCGTCTCGTCAACAGAAGCCGAGTATACAGCTCAATTTGAAGTTGTGAAATCATTACTTACTAATATTTTGCATGTGGTAAATTAATCTATAGTTATCTATGAAGATAATAATAGCTGTATTTCCATCGCTAATAATTCCTCGTACCATAATAAATCCAAACATCTAGATATAAATATTACTTCACAAGGAAAAGATATCTAATAAGATAATAAAGTTAGAATATATTACCTGAGGAAATAATTAGATGATATATAGTTCTATAAGCTGCAAAGTTCCTAAAAAAAGACAAACATAAATTCAAATATTAAACAAATTGAAACTTTCATTAAAAAACAGACTCGTATTTTTGAGGAGTGCAGTAGTTATATACAAAAATCCTAGTCAACATAAAGTCTTCTTAATAACGGATGTAGTCGAAACAAGTCTATTAATCTTTTTTTGTAAAACAATAAAAATTCGTGTGTAATTTCGTACAGTACACACCGACTTTATTTTACCCCAAATCAATAAACCAGCATTGAATATTTCTGTCAAGAAAATCTCGGTAGTTGCTCGGAGTCATGAAGTTGGCGGCGTCTCAGAGCTATCTCCGATCGTGATAGTTCACCGTCCCTTCGGACTATGAGAATGAGGGAATAGAGAGTGCACATGTACTTACGTATACACTTGGGCACTGTAATATTCTTTCCCTCTGCCGATAGCTAGTCTACGTTGAGACTGAAATTGGCGATCTGGAGAACATTATATTAGCAGTGGTTGTGATCGGCAGTTTTGATTTACGATGCGATCTAAACTCCAAAGTCGTGGTTTCGAACCCGCCTCTAAACCACTTCAAGCACAAGCAATTTCAGTGTCACTGTGGGGTAGTTACGTTAATAATATACATCAATCATTATCATTACAGCCTACCAAGAATCGATTTGCTTCTTAAATATAAGGGATATTTGCCACAGTTGTCATGCATGTAGGTCTGGTTGGCAACCGAATGCTGCTACACATTTCCTGTTTTAGTTACTTCTGTCGCCACTTTCGACCCCAAAAAGTAAATAAAATTATTATTATGTATAAAAATAAACAAAATTGAAGTGTCTGTTTGTAATATTGAAATAACTGGCTTCTATTAAGCTCAGGGGATCTATTACCATACATTCATTATAGCTTAAAAATTTCATAATAAATAAATATCAGAACATAGACCTCCTCTATAGATTGCTTCACAGGTAGGACTTTGTAGTGGATGATATGGGTAGATATAATTTACAAGATGATAATTAAAATAAAATAAGTTTCGTGTACGATTTACTTGCGTAAGTCTCTGAGTTTGGAGAGACCTTTGATTATTTTAAGCACCATATTAAAACTAAGAGTGCTGTACATAGCAATAATTTATACGCGAAAACTTAATTATGCATCAAAAGTAAATATTTAATTGCAAAAAATACATAAACCAATTAGCTTCTTATCAAATAACGTTATAAAAAAATCAACACCTAATTAATCGTACTTTTAACTTGTTATAGAATAGAACAGAATGTAATGTACATACATGTAACATATTATGTAAGTGTACAGTAACTATAATTATTAAAATAACTTTTTATTAACAAGAGTTAAATCTTATATATAAAGAAAAAAGTATTATTAGTGAAGATATAAAGTATTTCAAATTTTGATTTCATATCTGATAAAAGTATGCTCATAATGCTATTTATGGAATTTTCTTGAGTCACTTTATACAATCTTATTTTGCCTGGCGTAATAAGGCAGGGATGCTTATATAACACTGCGGAGATCGATTGAAAATGACAATGAAAATAAGTCGCCCTTCTAAATTTTTAGTTACTTTTTTCGCTGCGTATTTGAATTCAGGAAAATTACAACGAGAGGAATTTTAGAAATTAAACACGTTTTTTTAGGCAGACGATGGAGAGCTTGTATATATAAGTTCGATATTGTATAGATAGCTTGAACTTTCATATTAAAAAAAAGATCTAACATCACACGTACATGCGATTTGATTTTTGTGTAGACTGACATAATTTACGATTAAGCTATCTAAAATCTGTGGCTTTGCGTTCAAATGAGTTCGTGTGCTTCCGCAGTAACATTTATGTAATAATTAAACTTTTATTGAAAATGAACAGACTTTATAAATAAAAAAGTAAAATTAAATAATTTCCAACTAGAGCTTCAGAAATCGGTACTAAGACATAGTGTGTCGATGACATGACCTCAATCGGCCAAGTCATTTATAAGTGATTCTATGGGTGCGTTTGGCAGAAAAAAGCGCTAGCAAGCGCTTACAAGCGCTAAAATAGTTTTCGGCCAGGACACGATTGCTACTTCAATAGCGCTGACACAATCCGCCATTTTGCTTATTTAATTTGTTTGTTTTGAAGTAGAAATTATATTTTGTTTTGTGCAATATTATTTTTAAGTAATATAATGACATGAATAGACATATACATGTTATTAAAAATTCATGATTGGTAAGTTTTTAATATGAATACTTTACAAACATATATTTAAATTAGGTTAGGTTCCCCGGTTAAAACTAACATCGTGTCCTGGAGGAAAATAGCTACTTACGATTTGACAGCGCTTACCGCTTACGATCGCCATTTTGCTTACAAGCGCTTGCTAGCGCTTTTTTCTGCCAAACGCACCCATCGATTAACATATACACCAACAATATGTCTTAATAGAATTAGGCGTTACTGTGCTAATATACATCTCTACATATCAGAAACAGAAACAGAAAATTTTATTCAATGCAGATTATAAACAATACTTATTGAAAGTCAATTTTTTCATTAACCACTGCTTCGAAAAAAAAACCTCTGCCCTAGGAAGAACCAGCAAGAAACCCAGCGGGACTATTTTTTTTTTTCAAATTAATAGCTTACAGTCATGTTTACAATTAACAACACAAGACAAATTAGAAATAGCTTGGTAGCGATCATCCTTCCCAGGGGTTATTATCCCTGCGCGAGGGGAACATCCGCCCCCGCCTATGGCTCCGCCACCTGCGGTGCCGGAAGCGGACCACCAGGACGACGACGACGACATCCCGGAAGGGACCGGGGTAGACCTGAGAGTGGCGGTACGTAGGCTCAAGGCCAGGAATACCGCCCCAGGACCCGATGGCTTGCCTGCCAAAGCCTGGGTCCTGGCCTCGGAGGCTCTCGGGCCCCGACTGGAGGGGCTCCTAAGCGCATGCTTGGAGAGAGGCCAATTCCCGCTTCGTTGGAAGACGGGGAAGCTGGTCCTCATTAGGAAGCCGGGGCGCCCTGCGGACTCTCCGTCCGCATACCGGCCCGTGGTGCTGCTCGACGAGGTGGGCAAGCTCTTTGAAAGAGTCATTGCAAACCGCCTCGCCGAGCACCTTGCGGGGACGGGGCCGGATCTTGCGGAACACCAGTTTGGTTTCCGCAAGAGGCGCTCTACGGTGGACGCCATCATGCGCGTGAGAGCCCTCACGACGGGGGATGCAGTGGCCAGAGGGGGGGTTGTCTTGGCGGTGTCTCTCGACATCGCCAACGCCTTCAACTGCATGCCCTGGAGCTGCATTAGGGACGCACTCCGGTATCACCGGGTGCCGACCTATCTCCGTCGTATAGTCGGGGACTACCTAACGGACAGGGCTGTCATCTACCCCGGTCGCAACGGTGAGTGGAACCGGCGAGAGATGTCGTGCGGTGTCCCACAGGGTTCGGTTCTGGGGCCACCTCTGTGGAACATCGGTTACGACTGGGTGCTGCGCGCCGACCTCCCTACCGGCGTCAGCGTAGTTTGCTACGCTGACGACAAGCTGGTACTGGCACAAGGGGGGTCGTACGAGGCGGCGACGGAAACTATGACGCGCGGGGTTGCGATAGTTGTTGAGAGGATTCGGCAACTGGGTCTCGAGGTGGCTCTGCACAAGTCCGAGGCCATGCACTTCCATGGTCCTCGGAACAGGCCACCACCGGAATCCTCAGTGATGGTAGGAGGGGTATCTATCGGCGTCGAGTCGACGCTGAAGTACCTAGAACTCGTCCTCGACGGCCGATGGAACTTCATTGAGCACTTCCGACGTTTGGCTCCCAAACTGGAACGGACCGGGGCTGCCTTCAGGCGGCTCCTGCCGAACCTGGGAGGGCCAAACGCCTCCTGCCGAAGGCTCTACGCGGGGATCTTGCGGTCCATGGCCCTTTACGGGGCCCCGGTGTGGGCGCGTGGTTTGGCGCGGCTTGCCGTCCACCACCTGAACGCGCCCCAAAGGGTGATTGCCGTGAAAATGGTTCGCGGCTACCGCACGATCTCCCGAGAGGCGGCGAGCCTCCTTGCCGGATTGCCGCCATGGGATCTGGAGGCGATAGTCCTCGCGCGCCTGCACGAATGGCGCGCGGAAGCACTATGCCGTGGGGAAAACCCGCTGCCGCGGCAAGTTGTCGCGCAGCGGACAGACTTCCGGCACGATCTCATGGCGACATGGAGACAGCGACTGTCGCAACCCCGTGCTGGGCACGCCACTATAGCGGCGATAAGATCCCTCTTTGAGGAGTGGCTTGAGAGACGCCACGGCATCCTCACCTTCCGCCTGACGCAGGTCCTCACCGGACACGGTGTGTTCGGGAGGTTCCTGCACCGAAACGGGCGGGAGGAAACGCCCGGGTGCTCCCACTGCGAGGACGGACCGGAGGACACGGTGGAACACACCGTGGAGGTGTGCCCTGCTTGGGCGGAGCACCGCCGTGTCCTCATAGCGACGATAGGCGGCGGCGACCTCTCGCGTCCGGCCCTAGTCGTAGCCATGGTCCGGAGCGAGACGGAATGGGATGCCGTCACCACCTTCTGCGAAACAGTGATGCTAGCGAAGCAGGTGGCGGAGCGGGAGAAGGAGAGAGCAGCAGCTTTCCTCCCCGTCCGCCGCGGGAGACGCCCCGGGCGTCGGGGGCTACGTCGTGGCCCCCCGGCCACCGTAGGCGCGGGCCTGTGGACGGCGAGCAATGGGTAGCTCGCTGTCCGTCCGTCTAACGACGACAGGCCGTGTCGACGGCGCGTTTTGTTCCACGCGCGCCTCAAAGAGCTGTCAGCAGCGTGAAGGGGCCCGCAAGGGCCGACGCCTGCCGGGGCTGCGGGCTGTTCGAAAGAGATACCGCGGCTCCGGAACGTAAGGGCACTGAAGGAACACGGACGGTTTTTAGTCAGTAAAAGTCTGACAGTCTCCCTTACGTAAAAAAAGGGGTTATTATCATCCATATATCTTTAATGAATTAACTATGGAATCGTCGACCGTGGTGTGTCTTTCTTAGTGTATTGGTGCTGAGATTAGTGGTGACGGGAATAGTGCGCGCAAAAGAAGGAGGGCGGAAATGCTATTCAAACTACAGGGTGGCGCAATAGAACGTGCATTTATTAAGTATAGGCTAAAAAAATAAATACAAAAGGTATAGTTGAAATAAAATATAGGATGATTAGGTAATTAAATGTAGTTTATTTTTTAAAAATAACATCATCTAAATGACGGCCCTCTCGAAGACGGCACTCCTCTAAACGCGAACGCAGATTTGTAAAAACTCTTGTCAATAAATCTGGGGTGATAGCTGTCATTTCCCCACGGATATTTTCCTTTAGCTGACTGATATTCCTCGTATTGTTCACGTTGACTTTATGTTTGAGGTATCTCCACAAAAAAAAAGTCAGGAGGCGTCAAGTCAGGGCTACGTGGGGGCCAAGGGATATCACCTCTTTTGGAAATTAGTCTTGCAGGAAACATCTGTCTCACAACCGCCATAGAGTCATTTGATGTGTGACAGGTCGCTCCGTCTTGTTGGAACCAAGTCCTCGTATTCGCTATTCTCGATCTCGCAAATTCTGGAGTCAAATATTCCTCTAACATCGCAACATAGCGGTCGGTGTTAACGGTGATGTTTCGTCCTCGTGAATCTTCAAAGAAGAAAGGGCCAATAATTCCTTTGCTTGAGATTACTGCCCATACCGTTACTTTCGGACTATGCAGTGGTTTTTGATGTTTCATTTTTGGATTCTCGTCGTTCCAACAGCGACAATTTTGTCGGTTTACGAGCCCATTTAAATGAAAATGAGCCTCGTCAGAAAAAAGGATGTTGTCAAAAGAGGAAAATCGACTAAGCATTTCTTCAGCAAATGCCAGCCTTGCTCCGAAAATTATTATAATACATACATATTCTATGATAGTGCCATAGGTGTTTTACAAGGCTCATGGGTAAAACAATTATATTAAAGTCCACCTCTGAACATAGGTCTCCCCTGTAAATTTCCTCATGGGGCGAAATTTGCCATAGTTGCCACCAAAACACAAGCGGGTTGGTATTCGCAGTTTTTAATTTTTGTCAATAATAGGAAGACGCTGCTGCCCATCTCATCACTTGTTTCCCTCAGTCACCTCTTATGATACCCATAGGATATTATGGGGTAGTGGATATTTTCATACCGCGCCTACACAGTACGTATGAAATATGAAATTTATTAAAATATATTTAAAGACTCCTGTTTCACACTCTGCAATATTTTTACGGTAAACGTAAGCAAGAAAGTTTTAATACTAATAATTTTATTTTGTATACCAATATTTTGTATACCAAATGCAATGTAAGCCTAACGAGAGGTGCAAGGGAAAATATTGAGTAACAGCCCGGAGTCAAAATTTGACATTGTCACCTTTCTCTCCAGATCTAGCTCCAAGCGACTTTCTTTTGTTCCCTCATCTAAATCCGATCGAAGGACAGAAATTTTCGTCAAATGAGGTGGAAATCACCTTCGTGAACTATTTTGCAGGGAAAAATGCCGAGTACTATTTGGACAGGTTAGGCAGATGGCAGCATCGTTGGGAGAAGTCTCTGGAGTTACAAGGAAACTATGTAGAAAAATAAAAAAAATTACGATAAATGTCTTGTATATTTTTTAGGTCGAAAACTTTTCAGACTACCGCGTACTGTATAATGAGAAAAGTAGAGATAGTCAGTCATACGAGGTAAAGGCAGGTGAAAGGAAAGTTGTGTTAATTCCAATAATAATAATAATGTAATATGAATATTCCGCAATCATATTTACATTCTGAATTTCCTGTATTTCCAATAAAAAGAAAATGGAATATGAATAAAAGAAAAAAGACTCAATGTAAATTATCTGAACAAAGTAATATGAAAATATATTACTGTTCCGAAATATAAATTACCTTATTTCGAATATAAATTTTACAATCAACTATTTCTATTTGACTGTATCTTTTGAATTTAAAAGCATCAGTTTATGCATGGTTCCTACAGCAGTATCTTTCAAGGCATTTTTCCTATCTTAAAGATATAAATTTTGCTGATGTTAATTCTGCATCCATGTTAGATATGACAAATATATTCTGTGACACTGTATATTATCGTGTATTAAAAATAATCCTTGACATAAAGTATGGTTATAAGGTTTAAATGTTAAAGGATTAAATGTTACCGTGTATTGTCGTTGAAAAACATCCACTACCCCATGTCGCTCCGAGGGTATCACAAGAGGCGTGAGAGGGAAAATGAAACAGGTAATGCGCAGCAGCATCTTACTGATAACAGTTCAAAATAATTAAAAACTGTGGTTGTCAATACACTCGCCAAATGTTGTAACTGTGGCAAAATCAAAGTAAGGTAGTCTTTGTTCAGCGGTAGCCTTTTATAGGCTTTAGTGGATGGATGGATGAAATGATGATTAAAAGATAATATAATAATATAGCTTACCGAGCACATTTGAGATATTACAGTAATTATGCTACTGGCATTACATAGCTGCAGCACCATAAGATATTTATGGTCGGAAACCATAAGATATTTTAAACGTTTAAAATATTACACAATAATTTAAACGTTCTCTGTAGACGATAAAAAAGTAAGGCAAGAGCCGAACAAGAGTATCTTATTTTAACCTAAAGTTGATGTTAACGTAGTTAAGCTTTGCGATATAATTTTAAAAGTAAAGTCCGCTGTTACAAGCTCAGTAAAACTAATTGAACATATAGTGTAAAATGAAACTTGTACAGTGCAGAAAAATAAAATCTTTAAATTTTCTTCTAAAAATAATCAAAAAAAAGGATCTTGTAACTCGACACTAGTAGTTCCCCTTTAATTGTTGATATACTGACGGAAAATTAGTATTTGGTAAATAAATGAAAAGCTAAATGAATTTGCAGCCTATATATGTCATACTTCTGGGCCTCCTCTTATTTCAGCAGGGGTTTTAGGACAAGAAAATCCCGGGTCCCTAACGTACTGTAACATTCACCGCGAGCACTTAGCCTCTGAGCTACCACGACTCTCTGTTAATTTAAAAAATAATTAGTTTTAAATCAGGTGTCCATTCCCGGTTTAACTTTGCCCAGTCGTTACCCCATGTCAAAGAACTCCTAGTAAGTGTCGCTTTCTTGTTTGACGTACAAATCTGATAATATGAGAGAAATATATGAATCCATGAAACTAAAGAACTGTATTACAAAATTAGAATAAAATTATTATACCGTTACCGTTGCAGCCTATCAAAATCCACTGCTGTACATAGACCTCCCACATAGCTTACCTTGTAGGTAGAATACATAGAATACTATAATACACAATAGAATGGCTGTCAACTTTATTTTATACGAGGATTGGCGTCACTAAACCCGATTCGCTGTGTTGACAGACTGAGTAAATTTACACATTTTAGACTTTTGATTAATGTTCAAGATCATCATTAAATTTTAATACATATTTATTTGTAAATAGGGTGCAATTCGGCATTTTCTAAATAATTTGCATACGAAATTTGGAAACGATTGTAACGTCAAAACACATCTCGTGTTGACATTTATACGCGTGAATTGACGTGTTAGTGACATTTTAGTAGCTACGCGGGCTCCGCCCACTCCTCCGTTCTATTATGTATGTATTATAGTATTCTATGGAAGAATAGTTGTGTGGTCGTGGAAGGAAAAGGGGAGATCTCCCGCCGGGCAAGGTGTTCTGCCCGGGAAGCGGCCAACACTCCGTGTGATAGTTCGGAGATGTTCTATATATACTGTTTATGATTCAGAATGTTGATAGCGTGATTTAGGCTTCGGTGTATTTCGCTTGTGGCGCGACGACAACGCCGCCACATTTGTCATAGTTGCTACACTCCGCAAGCGGGTTGATAACCGTAGTTTTTACTTCTAGTCGTTACTAGGAAGACGCTGCTGCCCATCTCTTGATTTGTTTTCCTGCGTCGCCTCTTACGACACCCACTGGATGATATGGGTAGTGGATATTTGTACATTGCCACTACACGGTAAATCAATAAGTGAAGATTAAAACTGTCTTAGATTATTGAAATTATTATTAATGGAGAGAAACGAAACTTAATCATTCGAGGTGTGCTGTAGCATAATGGTGCAGAAAAAAAATTATGTGTCGTATCTAAATGTTATCTATGTTGCTGTTTCAGCGGGTAAATGAGGTTAATGTAAAATTTTAAAAAAATGGTTGACTTTCGACCAGACGTGATATTTCATTTGTTCATTCATTCATTCATTACAGCCTATAAAATCCCCATAGATTGCCTCATAGGGGGATTTCACTATAGGTATTTTCTACGTGGTGAAGTCACGCTGCAGCTATATTATGCTTGTAGCACGAATGGGTCGGCTCCATCTGAGAAGGATCACGATTTCACAGCATTCCAGCGTAAAATAGCAGCTTAATACTGCTGTATTTCGAACGGTGAGTGTAGAGATCCAGAGAACCTTTTTTACTGGAAACGAGGCATTCTATCATAATCCTCAGGGGATACAACGCATCTGCGTTTTGATTCTTAATTGAGGATAAATGTAGATGTCTTTGGGCCACAGCATATACTTACCATCAGGTAGCCAGTGTGCTTGTTTGTCACCTTTGTTCTATTAAAAAAAAAGTTGCCACGCTTGTCAGCAGATTGACGCGACATTAGTAATCATAAATACACAATTTTCGTAACATTATTAACTGAATATAAATAAATTGGATTTAAATGGAAACATTAATCCTACTTATGCATAAATTGGTTTAATTATGCACTTCGAATATAAATTGAGTACCTACCTATAGTTAAATCGGGTCAAATGATTCAATGCGCTTAGTGACAGCTCATTATGAAGACGTATCATGCAGCAATTTACTTATTCCTCTACCGTGATGCAGTAGCGGAGTGAGCCATTAAAAAAAAGAAAGTGGAAAATTTTAATTGAATCTTGAGGCTACAAAAAATTATATTTACTTTTCACATTTATATTAAGAAATTATAACGGTCGATGAGTATAATTAATTTAACGAATTCTAGCCGTGTAGCGACCGTGTAAGAATATATAAGAATATCACATGTCGTAAGATGTGACAGACGGAAACTGAAGCATCGTCCTGATAACAAATGAAAATAACTAAAAAACTGCGATTGCCATTCCGCTTGCCAAGTTTCGGCAACGATGACAAAATCTCAATATATACTATCTATGGGGGAGGCATATGTATTCAGTAAACTTTTCATAGGTCGAGATGAATGAATAAATGAATTCCAGTCGGTAGTGCCGTAAAAATCCATTACCGCATTTTGTTCCGCATTTATGACTTTTGATAGGTGGCAGTATAACCACCATATTTGCGTCTGGTGTTAAATAGATCGACGGCGGGCGGTTGCGTCAATGATGCGAAACGTTAAATACTGCAATCGTTAATCCACCTGTTAATCGTGACGATTATGATAAATTCTTGCCATATCGAGATAAACCCACATCCAACAGTATACTTTTACGGGCTGATGATGATGATGAATGGTAGAGGCAGAATACTTGAACCGGATAGTCGTCACTCCATCTAAATTGTATCAAGAAGTTTGTGACTCAATATTGCGAGCGTCGTATTTAAACCTTAAACTCTTTCTTACATGGAGAAATGTCTACGTATATCTGCCATACGGGACAAAGACGGGCTACGTTGAACTCGCACTGACTAAAACCCCATTCCACCTTCGCATGACCGTGGGAACTCTTTCGCACACTTCCACAACTGCACTTGCGCCGGCCGCTCTGTGGTGGCCGCTCCTTGGAGGAATACTACTGCTTCCCTGCTCCTTCTCAGACAAAGGGCACCAAAACACAAGACGCATCTTCCTCCGCGGCCTCCACTTTTACTTACGCAACGGAGCACTAGCCTTCCTGACTCAAGCGACGGATCTAATCTATGGTTCCGCCGCCAACCAAGATTCGGCCATGGAGAGATGGGAGAACGGCGTCTTACAATACCGTCACTGCACTTCCTCCGCGGCCCCACCACCACCGCATCAACTCGCACCGTTGATCAGATCTCGCCAGAGTCATAAAAGAGAGGGCGAGTAGCGTCTCGTCGTACCAAATGGTATATTATGTGTTTTAGTCATAACTTGGCAAAAACGTTGAAAATACACTTAATACGAATTATTATTTAACTTTCTCTGGAATTTTTTTTTTCAAACTCAAACATTTTATTGCGTTCATGTGGTTACATAAATAGTTCTTAAGTTGGATATATTAGAGCCAAACATGAGCCCTGATAGGGCGTAACAATATTATATTATATTATGTTATATATCAATTTATTCTTATTAATTTAAAAAGACTAATTTTATTTTATTTACTTAAACTACTTACTTAAACTACTACATTACTTTTAGGTTAAATAAACATTTGCAATATTTACAACGATATTAAAGAGGTAGGTATACATATTCAAAATAAACAATTATTATTTTTCACCGAAAAACTCTGACAACGAATAGAAACTTTTTTCAATTAAATATTTTTTAAGCTCTCTTTGAAATTTATACAACGATTCTTCTTTTTGTAGACATTTGGGAATTTTATTATAAATTTTTACACACATACCATGGGGTCCTGATTTAACTGTTTGTAATTTTGTGATAGGTGGAGCTAATTTTATACTAGGACGTAAAAAATGAGGCCGGGAGTATATTGAAAAAAGGTGCATATTCTTTTTAACAAATGTGCATACTTCTAGTATATATATAGATGTAATTGTTAATATTTTTAATGAAATAAAGTATGGTTTACAGCTGTCAGTGCTGTCTATGTTTGTAATTATTCGGATACATTTTTTTTTTTGTAAAATGAACAATTTATTTACGTCTGTGCTGTTTCCCCACAGTAAAATGCCGTACTTGAGCCACGCATGGGCATAAGCATAGTATGCACACGTGGCTGTTCTTGAATCAGTAACTTTTTTTAAGTTCGTATAGTGCATACGAGAAACGGGAAAGTTTAGATGATACTTTCTTTATGTGTTCTTTCCAATTTATACCTGAATCTATGTTTATACCTAATAATGTATATGAATCAACACATTCTAGTTTAATATCGTTGTAAGAATAATTTATAGATAGGGGGCATTTTTGATACGGCTTAAATTGTATTATCTTAGTTTTTGTGTAATTTATGACGAGATTGTGATTTTTTAACCATTTAGAGATATCTGTAAGTACACTATCTAGACAGTTGTTAAGATTGTTGTTAGTATTATTGTCGAAAGGTATAACTACAGAAAGATCGTCGGCAAACAAGGCACAGGGGGCTTTGACTATTTTCGGCAAATCATTAATATAAATTAAAAATAATAAACAACCGAGAACACTACCCTGTGGTATTGATTTAGTGACCGGTGCAAATTGAGACCTGGCTTTAATCACATTTCCACTGGCTAGGTTATGGTGTTCTATCTTTACACACTGCTTTCGATTGGTCAGGTATGATTCGAACCAGTTGTATGTTGGGCCTCTTACTCCTATTCCGTGTAACTTCCGTAAAAGTATGTCAAATCGAACTCGATCATAGGCTTTGGTCATGTCCAGTAAAATACCGATCGCGTATTTCTTTTTATTAAATAAATTTAATATTTCATTGACATATTTGTATACTGCTGTAGTTGTTGTTCTGTTTTTGCGAAAGCCATATTGATTGTCATTTAATATATTGAACTTTTCGCAGTAACAGTATAGTCTATTAGCCATAACGGATTCAAATATTTTTGAAAACGTTGGAAGAATAGCAATAGGGCGATAGTTGTTACAGTCAGTTTTAGAGCCTTTTTTTATAGAGTGGTTTAATTATTGAAATTTTTAATTGGTCTGGAACTTTACTTTCTGTAAACGATTGATTTATCAGGAATGTCATAACTGGGGCTAGTTCTTCGGCGCATTGCCTAATTAGACAAGGCGGTAAGTCATCATGACCGAAGCTACGCTTGTTTTTTAAATTACGTATACATTTTATAATTTCTTGATTAGTAGCGGGTTGTAAAAAGAATGAATTCTTTACGGGATGAAGGACAGGCTGAACGATTGCACCTGTTGTGCCAAAAGTATTGTTATCATTACCAACCGACAAAAAGAAATTATTGAAACACTCAACTATTTGAACAGGGTCCGCAGTGATACTATTTTGGACATTCAGTTCTATCTTCTTTTTATTTTGTGTAAGCTTATTAGTTTGTTCCTTTACAACATTCCACATTGATTTTATTACATTATCAGAATTCTTTATTCTTTTAATATTATAGTTCTTTTTTGAAATATTTACAGTTTTTTTTTAAGTATTTTTGAGTAATTTTTATAATACTTGTTTAGTACTGGATTTTTTGTTTGAGATAATATTTTTTAAGAGTCTTTTATTTTTGCACGATGTTTTGATTCCATTGGTTAACCATGGCTTTTTCTTTATGCTTCTTATTTTTATGAGAATTTTTGGTGTAGTTTCATTTAATATATGTTTAATTTTATTACAAAATGAGTTATAATTTTCATTAATGTTTTTATCAATAGTAATTATTTTGCTAAAGTTTACTTCTCTTAATTTAGCTTTGAAATGTTGGATATTTTTTTCACTAAAGTTTCTTTTTTTCTAGAATCCACGTATTACGCACGAGTATGTTTCTTTCTTTTATTGGTATATTTACTATAACTCCTTTGTGGTCAGAGAGACTCAACTCTACAACATTAATTACGACTTGTTCGACATCAAAATTTGTGAATGTTAAATCTAGGCATGAGGATGTAGTCTCTGTTACCCTCGTTGGTTCTTGAACATGTTGATAGAAATTATAACTACGCATTAAATTTAAAAGTCTTACAGTCGATATACTTTGTTTTAACACATCTACGTAGGCGGTCCCATAATGAATTGGCCTAACTATGAACCAATGAAGGAAATGAAACGAAACCAATTTTATTTTTAAATATAATCACCATGAATACTAACACACTTCTGACATCTGTGAATCAACATCTCTAAACCTTTATAAAAATAATCACATTTTTTACCCTCAAAATGACTGAAGACGGCCGCCTGCAACTCTTCATCACTTGAAAATTTTCTTCCTCTTAAGTCCCGCTTTAAATTTGGAAATAAATAATAGTCGGACGGGGCCATGTCTGGGCTGTAAGTTGGATGTTGAACTTCTGTGAACCCGCATTGACGAACTGCATCCTTCGAAACACCAGCGGTATGAACAGGGGCGTTGTCATGGAGCAACAGGACACCTTTAGACAGCTTGCCTCTTCGTTTTTCCTTTATCTTGTCTCGTAATTTATATATTAAAGAAGCATACTATTTGCCGTTCACGACTGTATTACGTTCTTTAAAATCCACCATCAAAATGCCTTGAAAATCCCAAAATATTGTGCACATCAGTTTTTTAGTCGATTGTTGCACCTTTGCCTTTCTAGGGGGCTTTTCACCCTTATAACGCCATTCCATTGACTCGCGCTTGCTTTGTGGATCAAAATACAAGATCATAGTTTCATCACCAGACTGGCCGCTCGATCACAGTCTTTGGATTTTCGCCACAAAGATCCAAGAACTCCGAAGCGCAGCGCACTCTTTCCTGTCTCTGTACCGCTGAAAGAAGTTTCGGTACCCATCTTGCACTCACTTTTTTCATGTGAAGATGTTCATGGATCGCGCGATGAATGGTACTCTTAGAGAGCCCAAGCTTTGCTGCAATTTATCTAATCTTCAACCGGCGGTCATTCAGAACCTACTCTTCGATAAGAGCAATCGTTTCGGGAGTGAGCACTTCCACAGGTCGACTGGCGTGGCCAAAGTCTTCGACGGTTTCTCTCCCGAGGCGAAACTCTTTCACCCAATTTTTCACTGTGCTATAAAAGGGGGCAGACTCCTTATACACGCCATCCAATCGTTCTTTTATTTGGGCAGGGGATAAACCTTCTTTAAACAGAAACTTTATGACACTTCGATACTCAGTTTTCGACATTTTGAAAAAATACGCGACTCTCGTTATTCAAATGCCTGTTAAACTAAGACTAAGCATTTCATGTCGATGCATGTTTCTTATATTAAGTGCACGATAAACGTACTATTTAATGCAACACAACATGTAGCGACATGTCGCGTTGAACTATATCAGGCCAGTTCATTATGGGACCGCCTGGTACGTTAAAGTCTCCACCTATTACAACGTTTGTTTTAGAATTTTTTTGCTGAATTCGTTGTAAGAGCTTTTCTAATACACTGTAAAAGGTATCAGGCATTCTGTTACTATTTGGCCAGTATACATTTATGACTAATAAATTTGAAACTGGTATTTCTATTCCACATATTTGAATTATAGGTATTGAACTGTTCTATGGAGTTGTCTGTTTGTTGCGATTACAACAAAGACATAAATCCAAATAAGTCAACTGAATTGACTGAGTTGATTTACCTATGAAATAAAATTTCTCTGCGACATATCCTTTAACGCCATAATATCTTTTATCCCCTTTGTTATTAAAGTTAATATCTATTTAAATTAAATCTTCTGTTATCCACACACATTTACAAATATTTTTTACTGTGGTAAGAATTATTTTCTACATAGGAGTGGGAGTAGGTAGCTGCCATCCTCTTACTTACTCCTGCCACAAATTGCAGAGCTTGCACAGCTTTGTTCCGGTCTAAAGGGTATAGACAGCCAGTAGTATTATATCTTAGTTCTTAAAGTCTTAGATTACAACATATCTGATACCTCCCTTATTTGAAGTTGGTTCCTTAGGCTGCAGCAGCAATACAATTAGATGGGATTAAAGTTCGTTAGTTACTACAATTAAAAACATGCTTTTAACTTAAAATACTGATTAGAAATCTGATGTCACTTGAAATCCGCAGCGCAGCGCAGCGTTCCGTCTTTCTTCCTTTTTGATCTGAGTTATCAGTATGACCATGTAGTGGCGGTGTAAGAATATCAACCCTATATCATCCAGTGGTTGTCTTAACAGGTGACTAAGGGAAACAAATGAAGAGACGGGGCCGCAGCGTCTTCCTAATAACGACTAAAAATGAAAAACTGCGTTTGCCAAACCGCTTGCCAATCATGGCAACTGTGGTAAATATCCCTCCTATGGAGCAATCCATACGGGAGGCCCATGATCCGCAATGAAATTCAATAGGTTTTATCGGTAACGGTATCAATATTAAAAAGTCTCAGAGCATTTTATTAACTAATTATGTGTTTTATTTCTGAACCACATAAAAGTTCTCCAAGCTTATATTTTACAATAAACTCTACGCTTGAAGTATTTTTTACTAGTATTCATTAGCCACTCATAGTAATCACATTACATTAATACTGTGAAATGAAATGACATAAAAACTCTTTTTCTTTTGCAATGCAGTGGACGATATGAATGACAAGCTCGTGGAAACTGTCCATGCGGTCGGAGCTAAGTTCTGCAAGACCCGCCGCAGAAGAACACAAAAACTCTCCGATCACACTCTTAATCTCATGGCTGTTAGACGGGAGATGAGGCTGCAATCGTCAACAGATTTGACAGCATACAGACAACTGAACAGACAGATCTCCAAATGCATGCGGCGAGACTTACGCAACTTTAATACTGCCCGTATTAAAGAAGCGATCGAGCGGAACCAGGGCTCCAAAGTCTTTGCCAGAGATCTGTCTGCCAGTAAGAGCCAACTGTCAAAGCTGAAGACTGAGTGCGGCAGCATCTTTTCCGAGATACCTGAGATTTTGAGTGAGATTGAGAGGTTCTATAGGCAGCTGTACACATCATCGTTGGAGCCACACGCAAGTGTGAGTAACGATCCAAGAGCAAGTCTTATCTGTCAGTCTAAGCGAGATTAGAATGGCTCTCCAGCACCTTAAAAACGGCAGGGCCCCAGGCGAGGATGGAATTACAGCGGAGCTTCTGAAAGCGGGTGGAACACCGGTACTTGAAGTCCTTCAGAAGCTCTTCAATTCCGTCCTCCATGGTGGCACTACTCCAGAGGCGTGGAGCAGAAGTGCGGTGGTCTTGTTCTTTAAGAAAGGCGACAACGCTCTCTTGAAGAACTACAGACCGATTTCCCTTCTGAGCCGCGTCTACGTGCTGTTTTCGAGAGTCGTTACGAATCGTCTCGCACGCAGACTCGACGACTTCCAGCCTCCCGAACAAGCCGGTTTCCGAAAAGGCTTCAGTACCATAGACCACATACATACCCTGTGGCAGATTGTACAGAAGACTGAAGAGTACAATCTGCCACTTTGCCTGGCGTATGTGGACTATGAGAAAGCCTTTGATTCCGTCGAAATTTGGGCGGTGCTACAGTCCCTTCAGCGGTGCCAAGTTGACTGTTGGTATATCGAAGTGCTTAAGTGTTTGTACAGTAGGGCTACGATGGCTATCCGAGTACAGAACCAGAGCTCGAAACCTATCCAACTGCAGAGAGGTGTAAGACAGGGTGACGTTATATCCCGGAAACTCTTCACCGCTGCATTGGAAGACGTTTTCAAGCTACTGGATGGAAAGGATACGGTATTAAATCATGGGAGTACATTTTTTTGCCGAGATATAGTCCTTGCAGAATCGCTGGAGGACTTAAGCACTATGCTCAATGACCTCAATAGTGCCTCCCAACGGATAGGTCTTAAGATGAACATGGACAAAACAAAGATTATGTTTAATGTCCATGTCACACCTATGCCGGTAGTTGTTGGGAGCACTATGCTCGAAGTTGTTGACGAGTATGTTTACCTGGGACAAATAGTTCGACATAAGTCCGAGGTAAGTCCAACTTCGACCGAGAGGTCAATCGACGGATTCAACTCACCTGGGCAGCGTTCGGGAAATTACGACATATCTTCTCGTCAGGTATACCTCAATCTCTAAAAACTAGATTGTTCAACCAGTGCGTGTTGCCAGTGATGACTTACGGATCTGAGACGTGGTCCTTCACTGCTGGCCGTATGAGGACGCTCAAGGTCGCTCAGCGAGATATGGAGAGGGCTATACTCCGAGTTTCTCTGCGTGATAGACTCAGAAATGAGGATATCCGCAGTAAAACCAGAGTGACCGACATAGCCCAACGGATTAGTAAGCTGAATTGGCAATGGGCCGGCCATATAGCTCGAAGAACCGATAACCGATGGGGAAGAAAGGTTCTCGAGTGGCAGCCTTGTACCGGTAGGCGTAGTGTAGGGCGACCCCCACTAGATAGAGTGACGACCTGGTAAGATATGCAGGAAGTCGATAGATGCAGGTGGCTTAGGACCGTGCTTTGTGGCATTATTTGGGGGAGGCCTATGTTCAGCAGTGGACTTGTGAATGATGATGATGAAAAAATCTTTATTTTTCGACGTAAAAAAATAAATTTCGTTTATCGATCGTCAACATGCTTTATAATCTCCTACCGTTGCAAAATGAGGTCCCTCTGTCCTGGAAGAAACACCGAAAGAAACTTCGCTGAGGCTCTATTTTATGTATTTTTTTAAAAATAATAATATGAAAAAATAAAAATAAAATGTTATTAAATGAGACACCAAAAGTAACAAAAAAGTAATAAAACTCAAAACTATTAAATGTGTTGCTAACCAGAAGAGATCAGTCTCCATAACCAGCACCTGTTCCTAAGTATGACGCATGTGGCATCCATCGCCATCCTCGAATATTTTAAAGGGAAGTGTCAAGTACACACGATGCTGCCGCTTGCCAACACCACGAACTTAACATACCCTGTTGTGACTAACTGATCAGACTTTTGAAAGGAATACGAAAATTTAAGTTTATGCGAGTTTTGATCATTACAAACGCACTAGAATGGATACCGCGAAGATAAGTAGTTAAGGAAGGCTTTGGGGTCCAACGGACCGCAGTTTTGAGTCTATTTAAATATAGAATTCCCGTAGAAAATAATCAAATTAAAATGTATGGGGTTTGACATAAAGAGACATTAAATGCATCTCGTATTCTTACGACTGTATTGAATAATAAAAGCCCCCTTCAACTTCAACTTCTTGCCTCTTCAACTTCGACTTCAAAAGCTATATGTGGAAATATTTTATTCGACATTAGCTTGTTGAAGTAGGTTTTTATCTTTTATTACAAGTTTAATTTTTCATCACTAAATTTAATCGCATATCGCATATATACCTAAATATTATGAGAGAAGGAAAGAATGTAATCATTAACGGACCTTTTCCTTGATAGTAGAACCTTAAAAATGTGTAATTGTCATATCAACATTATAAAGACACGTATTTTTAAATACACCCATTAAAGTCACCACTTCTGAACAAAAGCCACCCCCAGAGTTTGCCCTATAGGGAAATGTTTGCCATATTTTCTATGCTTGGTAGGTAGGTTGGAAACCCACTTTATAATAATTATTATTGAGTGATTATGAAATACGTTACTTTTTATATTCTATTTATTTTTTAACTTTACGATAGATAATATACTTAAATAATTATAAATATTTAGCAGTACAAATTGCTAAATTTAGTTTCAAAAGAGTAATTATTTGTTGAATGTTGCTGTAAAGTGGATATAGAAAGCAGTAACTCGCGTAGAATACTCCATACATGCATTCAAAGTTAAAATTAGCTTAGCTGCCTTTTATGTATAAAGTAAGGGTTGCGGCTTATTATACTTAGACATATAATCGTCATTATTGCAGCCTCTCACAAATATACCATTCCAGCTCCAGTCTTAATTTACTTGCATCCAGCAACTTCCAGCATGTTATCGGTTACCACTAATTCAAGCCATATGGCTGGTCCATTACCACTTCATCGTGACGAAAATTTTTACAGGATGTAAAATAAAATTGCTATTAAGAAGCATTTTTTTTTCTTAAGAGCGAAGGTCGCGCATTTATTCTTAAAAGAAAACCAACATTATTTGACGTTTTTGCTATAATGTTATCTCCGACAAAGTTTCGTTAACAAAAAATGCGAATTAATTACCAAAGATCAGACAAACACAGGCGGACCCAGTCTGTTTATTATACAAGAATTGGATTAATAATAAAAATTTATGACGAAAAGTTCAGTCGAACGTAAAACGTCTACAGTGTAAAAAACTCATATAATTTAATATTCAAGTCACAGTTTTTCCTAAATTTACTCCATTCTTTTTTTGAATAAAAATATCTAAGATTTACGAGAGTGGTTCAAAATAAATTAAAAATTATACCGCATTCTCACTATCGATTTCTTTCTCTTTGAAATTAAGAAAAGTAAATACCGTTTGGCAAAACTGAAATATTTGTAAGATGCTTAAAAAATATATTATTTATATTTTGCTTTTTTATACGTGGTAGAGCCATGCTGCAGTTATATTAGTAGTATAGCTGTAGCACGAATGGGTCGGCTCGACCGGGGAAGGACCACGCTCTCACAGAATACCAGCGTGAAATAGTAGCTTAATGCTGCTGTATTTCGTATGGTGAGTGTAGAGAACCGGAGACCCTTTTTACTGGAAACGAGGCATTCCATATTAGTCCTCACGGGTGACAACGCATCTGCATTTTGATTTGTAATCGAGGATAGATGTAGATGTCTACGGGCCACAGCAACCACTTACCATCAGGTGGACTGTGTGCTCGTTTGTCACCCTATCCTATAAAAAAAAAAAGAATATATTTTAATTTGCAGTTTTTTGTAGCATGTTGACGAAAATGGAACTATTCGCTGTAATTATCTGTGATTTCAAAATTTCGCTTCGAAACAAGTCAACCAAAATTTATGTGGTACAATAGGTGTCAATGCTTCGCAGTATTCTATGTACGGACGTTATAGACGGGATGGTCATCCTGCTCCATTAAAGTTAGTTTTTATGCCATTTTCCATACCTGCCTATAATGACATCTACGGGATAAAATGAAAGAAAGAGGAGTAAAGAAAAAAAGAAAAATTTTATTGCAAAAATGGGATTCTCATATACCGTCATCAATCGTTAATATACACTGTAGAATAATATAATTAATAAACACGGAATTATTTAATCTATTTATTTATAAAAAAAATCATCATCATTTATTCACCATCATTACAGCCCTTCACAAGTCCACTGCTGAACAAAGGCCCCACGCAAGTAATGCCACAAATCACCTGCATCTATCAACTTCCCAAATGTCTTACCAGCTCGTCACTTCATTCCATCTAGTAGTGGAACGTCCTACGGTTTTCATGCCTGTACAAAGCTGTACTCGAGAACCTTTCTTCTCTATCGGTTATCAGTTCTTCGAGAATTGGGGAGAGCTTACTAATCCGTTGCGCTATGTCGGTCACTTTGGTTCTACTGCGGATATCCTCATTCCTAAGTTTATCACGCAGAGAAACCCCGACCATAGCCCTCTCTCTATAGCTCACTTTTTAAGAATATGGTATAGGAGTTAAAGAGATATATAACCTAATTAAAATACGTTCTTTATAATTTACCTACTATGTTGTTTTCTAGCAATCAAAATATGAATACACGTAATGTTTATCACGCAGAGAAACCCTCTCTATAGCTCACTGAACGACTTTGAGCTTCCTCATACGGCCAGCAGAGAAGGACCACGTCTCAGATCTATAGGTCATCTTTCATCATTTGAGATATATCTGACGAGAAGATGTGTCGTAATCTCCCGAACGCTGCCCATTCGAGTTGAAGTTTGACTCTCGGCCGAAGTTGGACGTACCCGGTCGGACTATTTATACCAGGTAAACATACTCGTCAACAAATTCAAGCTTAGTGCTCCCAACATCCACCGACATAGGTGTGACATCGCGACATAGGTGTGATGGACATATACCGAACTAGTATAAAAGCAATCAATCAATGTATATAATGTGTAATGTAAATTAAATTGTGTAAATTAAATTTTAAGAGAAGTTGAGTGGATGGAGAGCTAAATGTACTGTATTTTGATTTATGTATTGCAATTTACCTGTGTGATGAAAGATGACTTAAAAGATAATCTATCTAACTGGGAAACTAATTGACTGACTTTATTATGTGGTGGTGTAATGGTACGGAAACTTACACAAATTTATTAACTTATTTACAATAGTCATTGCGGCAGAACCTTAATCTGATTTATCACTATTTTAATGCAAAATCCTAATATTGAGCTTAATGTCTTCTTTTCTTGATGTTTTCTGAAGGGCTGGTCTACCGCGAATGCCAAATTCCGTTTTTTTTATTGCAGTCACGCAGTCACCTGGGTGATTGTGTGGGACTCACTATAAGACCTAGACTGCCTGCCCTGGTATGGCCTTTTTGCCGTATCGGAAGCGATCTCCCTTTGGGAAAGGGCGAGTAGCTGCTGAGAAGTGTGCCTAAGTAAGTTAGATGAGATAAAATGGGGAGAGGGTTCGGACTTGGCCTGAGCCGCCAGGAGGCAATTCAGGTCGGCCGAAAGCTTGTTCGGGGGGTCCGAGAGAGAATTTCTCGTCCTGCGAACTCGATAGCGAGAGGGAAGTGGGGCTGCACAGGCAGCTGCCTCACGAATAAGATGGTTTGAGTGAGACTGTGAGGCTTCGAAGAAGTTCTCAGAGAGTGCTTTTAGAAATTGTTGTATTTTCGGGAGCTCTAAATTTCGGTGAAGGTCGGCGCTTCGAACGATCCAAGCTGCGTTCATAGCCCGACGGCAGAAGAGGTTTTGAACTATTTAAAGTTCGTTTAGAATTCTTGGTTTGTTTAGATTTCTTGGTTTGCCGCGTTGGTCATAACTGTTCGTACACAGACCTTATATAGGGTTCGCTTATTTTGGAGAAACATTTTACTGTTTGTCCAGCATGCTGTTGAGCCTACCCGGATAAAATCGCGCGGTGCGAGTTACTTTCTTGACATGGGTCTTGAAAGTGTCAAGGGTGGCACCTAAGTATTTGGCGGTCTTTTGCCATGAGACAGGGGTTCCTAACATCCAGATTGGCGAAATGGTAGTGAGGTGGCGTCATTTATGTTCGAAGCAAATGGCGGAACTCTTCTCCTGGCTTACATCGAATCGCCATTTTTGGAATCAAGCTCCTAAGTCACTAACTGACTTTTGAATTTTGTTCTGGATCTGTAGTAGTGAATTGTTTTTAGAGTATAGGGTAGTGTCATCAGCAAAGAGGGAGAGCTGAATACCATTTGACGGTATGGAAGTATCCTTGGTTAGCAATATGTATAAGAGGGGGGCAAGCACGGAGCCTTGAGGGACACCGGCTTGGATATGACGCGGAGAGGATAGCGTGCCTTCGTGCATGAAACTAAAGGTACGATTCTTCAGGTAGGAGGCCACAAGACGCATAAGACGATCGGGGAGGCCTAAATTGTAATTTGTAGATAAGGCCTTCATGCCAGACTTTATGAAACGCCTTAGAAATGTTGAAAAAGACTACGATGGTCTTTTTAGGACTAGGATAAAAACCGCTCAGGATATGTTCCGCTATATGGTGAGGGGCATCATTGTTTCGCTCGAAAACCAAGATGGTGCAGGATGAAAAGAGGGTGGCCGTCTGTGGTAAGTAGATGGCGCTTCATACGTGTGAGGATGACGCGTTCGAAGAGTTTACTCATGGCCTTGAGGAGGCTGATAGGACGGTGACTGGAAGGTAGGTGGTGAGGCTTGCCTGGCTTGGCAATGCCAATGACAGTTGCCTATTTCCATGAGGTGGGAAAGTATCAGAGATCGAAACAGTCGTTGAAGATTATGGCCAATAAGGTGATCACCTGCTCCGGAAAATGTTTAAGGACGGCGGCTGACTTCATCCTGTACTGCCTGGATGTGAGAGGGGTAAAGGGTAAGCCGGGAGAGTATTGCGCGGCAACGCTTTCTGCAAAGCACTCAGCCTTTTCATCGTCCTCGAAGGCAATAGAGCCGTTGGGACGAAGAAAGAGCTTAAGCTCAGGAAGGTTATTACGCAAACCGCGGATATTAAAATAGTCAAGCGATTAACCCTTTGGCTTGATACGACCGTGGGATATGGTGGCAGCAGGACATTATACTGACTTAGAGGGAACGCAAGAGGTTGTGGTGCTCTACAAGAGCAAGGAGACGTTCCTGATGGAACTGAGAAGTGCGCAGTTTGCGTACTAAGAGGCAATCTCCCCTATGTCGATGCTCCGAATAGCAATATAAACTGTATTCGGGACATCAGCGATAGAGGATTGTTTCTGGTGTGGGGCGGTGAGAAATCCGCGGTGGGTCAGCCTTTTTGGAGCCCCAAAGGGCGGTGAGGGCTGAAAGAGGCCCTTAGGGGACCGAGGAGGGCCCTGAGGGTGCCGAGAGGGGCCTTGAGGGAGCTGAAACAGACCCTGACGTGGCATTCTATAAGAAGAGCCGGGAATGAATGGTTATTGACCGGTGGTAGAGTTAGTTTAGTAGCTTTTGTAGGATGGGAGGGGAGCGCGAGGACAGCCTCTGTAGACGCCGGGTGGCCAGACTGTCCGCGCAGGACTCACGTGGATTGGAATTCGGAATTACGGGGCCGAGGGAACTCTTTAGAGCTGTGCGTGTTAAAGCACATAATGCATCTGGGAGGGGGAAGGCGGAGCAATTGGCCACCGCCTGTCCATTAAGTTGGCAGCGGTGGTACTGTGCTGGATGACCGCGCCTATGGGGAGGTTCGACCTTTACACTCAACAGGCCGCACACGGTGCGTACCTGCCGGAATATGTCCTTTGCCTTCGGCACGTTTCAAAAGACGAGCAGAGCAAGAGGGAACCTCTCGCCATTATTGCTGTGCATCTTGGGCACAGCCTCGATGGGGAAACCCTGGGACTTAAGGTCCTCTAGGATCTCCTCGTTGTTGAGTTTGAAGGGAACTCCGCGGAGGACATCCCTGACCTTACGCTCTTCTGGAAGAGCGTACGTGTGGTGGGACACGCGCTCGGCCGTGAAGAGCCTAGTGAAACGACGTCTTCGTCGGACTGGGGATGATTTTAATAGCTTCACCGAGGTTGGTGGCTTGATCATATTTTATACTTATTCCGTAGCGGGTTTTGGGGAGCCTGGTGAATTGCGCCTAGTCTCTGAGGAATACAGCCGGCGGGACCTGTTTCTTCGCTAGGGTGGGAGCGCAGCGAGATGCTGGCTTGTAAGGGGTGACTTTAAGGGGGCTGCTGGGGTAGAGGCAGCAGCGGAAACTACGGGGTTGTGGACTTCGAGCCGCGCTTGGACTTCACTTTTGTGAAGAAGGTCGCGTCAGTGACTTTTCCATCGGAATCTGTTGAATCCGTGGAGCAGCTACCGGATGAATTGTCGGAACGGGCGGACCTCTTCCAGGAAGACGACGTAGAGAACGCGGTTTCCGAGCACTCCATATCGTCGGAGTCGGGGGACGCGGGCGAGTTGGTCAGCAGGGCAGCCGTCAAGGCAGGCAAGCATGACGTAACGGGAGCTGGGGAGAGTCATGCCTGAAGGGCAAGGGGGGTAAATATTCGGACACAAAAGGTCTCGTCGATGTGGAAAGCTAAGCCTTGGGATTGTTTGAAATGGGTGAGTATGGTCCTAAGGTTAATGTCCAACATTTAGGCAGGGGGTTGACGTTTAAACTAACTTGAGCATTTTTCTGAAAAGGACAAGGGCTTATTCTGACAAGAATAAGGGATTAACAGACAGAAACAAAACAAAAAATAAAACAAAACAACAACAATTGCAAGCAGTAATTGACCAAACCTCTCTGACACAGGCACAACAGCGTCAAAAGCAAACGTACTCACAGTCGGCGACTGCTCGGCCACGGTGTGAGCGGGAGAGTGAAGGTGCTAGAGTGAGAGGGCACTACCGTACGGGGCCGGAAGCGCGGTCAACTTACACAACCGCTCGGGAATAGTGGCGCAAGCGGAATGAGGCTGATTCGGTGGGGCCCAAGTTTTATTCTCGCTGGTGGGGTCGCGTTGACACCGAGTTTGCATAAGCACTCACGGGAGGACCGCGCTCTGATTGGTTGCGCGGCCCGTTGTTTCGCTTTCCGGTGCAGAATTCAGGAGACGTTGCTCTCTTCGTCGTCCGTAATAAGAGGATCTTAATAACTCTGCTTAATTTATTTTTGATTTCATTGTTATTTGGAGTTTCTTGTCTTAACTATTTCATTTTGTCATCAATTATGGGTACAATTTATTTATTCAAGCACTGTCGGTAGTAGTTATTTGCAGTAGCCTCTTCCAGTTTTTAACATCCCGCTATGAAAATCAATGAAATTATAACAATCGGTAAGTCATTGGTTTCACCTCGGTTTTCGAAAATCGAGTCCTCATCAGATTTCCATGTTTCGAGTTTTGTCTATTTCTACGAGGATATCACTTTGTCTGAATGCGTGCGTGCGCGTCTCTTTCTCTCTCTCTCTCTCTCTCTGTGTGTGTGTGTGTGTGTGTGTGTGTGTGTGTGTGTGCGCCTTCGTGTGCGTGCTTGTGCGTGTGCTTGTGCATGCGTGCGTATGTGTTCTATGGTTATTAAATATTAAATAATAAAAATACGAGCAGATTTAGCATTACAGAGTCATAGCGTACCGAAATGTAGTAAAGAGTTAGTTAGATTATTTAATAATACTTAAAACTAATAGATATTTTACATATTTTTAGGACCATTTCTATATAACAAGCTTAACAAGTCACTAAAGATATATAGTGTAAGTTATAAGAAACGTAATATAATTGTAAGGGAATTTCTGAATAAATTAAATTACGATGACACAGAGAAGTTGTTAAAAATTCTAAAATAGTTTTGTATTAATTGTAGGCTGTAAATAATTGTTATTTAGTTATTTTATTTATTAAAAATATAGTTTATTTATTTAAATTACCTTATGTGCTATACTAAAAAAAACCCATAGTGTAAGTGATGGTCTGAAACACAGGTACTAAACCTAGTTCAGACAATTAGCTAATATTATAAACTTAAGTTTTCAATTTTTCTTTTGTAGACTCTTACATTATTAAGCTACACATAGTTTTAATTTTTATTATTGCATGTTATTTTTATTAGGATTATTGTTTCTTTCTTTAATTGTAATCATATTTGTTTCTCTATGTAAACATGAAATAATAAATATTATTATATTTTTATTAAATTAAATTATTATAATTATTTAATGTTAACTTTGCTTAAGTACGTAGTGATGATAAGTTATAAAATAGGTAATAAATTGTGCCCTGAGATTGCTCGCTCGGCGACTTATGAGTACGTGCTTATGACAGAATATAAGCGCCGCGGTAACTCTGTTACTGCAGCATTATGCTGAGTCAGCGGCCTTTTTGTTGCTGCAATCCTATTTTTTTGTCCTTATATATTTTGTAATGTATTTGATTTTTGTTGTTAAAATTAACATTTTAAAATATTAAGATGCAGCAAAGAATAAATATGTTCTTTCTATGTTTAAAATCTTTAAATACTATTAAAGTATACTATTAAATAATTTTATTAATACTATTAAATATTTTTAACGTTTTATATGTTAATATTTAAATTTGCAACATTATTGATGTAACTGACATCATTATATAATTCATTTTCTCAATAAATGTTTGTGCGGTGCGAAAGCAGTGAAGGAATCAAATTTAGGCACCGGGATTGACCAGAGTAATTTGCCAGAAAATGAAATTTTGCTCGAACGGTTACGTTAATACCTTGGTAATTTATCAAAATAACACTTGTTTACTGTCCGATTAACATAAACTAACTTTAGACAATACTTTAATGTAAAAGTTAATTCATGGGTTCATTTATGGGGCAATATAAAGGTTTTTACAACATAATCCCAGAAAATGTACAGTTTTTATTATTTAGCATGTTTAAATATTTTAAATAAAAATCGTACAATAATGGTTATTATAATATCAAAGAATACATAAATAAATATAACCCCTGGGAATGAGGTGATCGCTATCATGTTGGTTATTTTACAAAACATTTCAAAAATTTAACAAAATGATTGTAAAGTGAAATATGATTAAAAAAATAAATGCAGCCGGGTTTCTTTCTGGTTCTTCCAAGGACGGAGGCATTTTTCAAATCAGTGGTAAACAAAAATGACTTCCAATAAGTATTATGTAATAATCTTTATTGAACAATGATCATTCTATTCATCATTCTATTCCATTTTGTACACATCGTTATGAATTAACTTATAATTATAACTGATAAGAAATTATTATCTTAGGTTAGTAAAGCACTTTAAACTGTCCGAAATAAGCTTTGTACGAAGTTTTTACTACCTCTGTTTTTTTGAATAATTTTGCTTTGAAACATTAAGTCTCCGTAGGTTGGTTGCTGGTTCTACCCAGGTTAGAGTTTTTTAAAACCAGTGGTAAAAGCATCTTTCAACAAGTAATTCTTACTTTTAATCTACAATAATGCTTGATTAACCATTTTATGTGCTGATTTACCACGTGCTCGGCGGTGAAGGAAAACATCGTGAGGAAACCTGCATGTCTGGGGAATAAGGAAAAAAATATTTCGAATACATGTGAAGTTCGCCAACACGCGTTGGGGCAGCGCGGCGGACACTTCCTTGCCCTAAAACCCTCTCAGAAATGAGGGGAGGCCTGTGCCCAGCAGTGGGACGAATATGGGCTGTAACTTTACTTTTAACTTTAACCCAAGTTTAGACTCTAGTCCGACGCAAAAACATCACAACATTGCGTATTTCTGTTAAGTTTGTTAGTGGACCTATCTATGTGCATTTGTAGCGGGAAAATGCATATAATTTTCATTTTATTTCGTTTTTCATTGAATAAAAAATATATACAGGCATTAAAGTCTCTGTATAGGGACTCGAGTGCTTGTATTAGAATCAACGGGGTCTACTCGGACTGGTTTGGCATCCATAAAGGTGTCAGACAGGGCTGTGTAGCTTCCCCGTGGCTGTTCAACCTATTTATGGACAGCTGTTTGGAAAATTTGAAAGTTGAAGAATGCGGGTTAAGAATGGGTGAGTTAACCATCAAATGCCTTTTGTACGCCGATGATCAAGTCATACTTGCGTCGTCGGCGGCCGAGTTGCAAATGATGGTTACATTAATGAACAGGTCATTAAAAGAAAGGGGAATGAAAGTGAACGCAAGTAAGACGAAAGTGATGGTTTTTGAAAGAGATGAAAGCAAGACGGTATGTGAAATAAGAATAGAAGGAGAGTTAATTAAGCAAATGGATGAGTTCGTATATTTGGGATGTGTATTCAGCAGGGATAGGAGATATGATAAGGATATTGAACGACGAGTGAATGCAGGAAATAAAGTAAACGGGGCTCTACACTCTATTGTGAAAAGTCAGAATGTGTCAAAAAACGCACGTATGGCAATTCACAGCATTGTGAAATGCCATTAGTCCCTAATTTAACATATGGTAGTGAAAGTTGGGTGTGGCAGAAGAAGCACGAGAGTAGAATAAATGCAGTAGAAATGCGGTCGTTAAGGAGTATGTTAGGGCTGAATCTGAGTGACAGGGTGAGAAACTGTGTCATAAAAGAAGAGTGTGGTTTGCAAGATGATGCGGTGACCAGGATTAAGAAAGGAATGCTTCGGTGGTTTGGACATGTAGAAAGAATGAATGCGGAAAGACTGACAAAGCAAATATATGTTGCAGAAGTGAATGGAAGAGTCGGAAAGGGACGTCCTAGGCGGAAGTTTGTCGACCAAATTGGCGATATACTAAAAATGGGCCTAATTAAGAATACCCTTAACCGACGAGCATGTATGCGTAGGTATATGGATGTGGAAGAGGCTAGAAAGGTATGTCAGGATCGTGCTAAACGGAAGTCTGTAGTCTCTGCCTACCCCTCTGGGTGACAGGCGTGAGTGTTTATGTTATGTTATGTTAAAAAATATTCTTAAAAGTATTTTAAAGTACTCTAAGTTAATTTTAAAATAATATAGCTTTACTCATAACTATCAAAACGCATGTTTTATACGAAGCTACGAACAAATTGGATTGCTAAGTATGGTTTTTGGATTTTCGAGAAATAATGACCTCCTATCGAACTAAAAAATCTTGAAAATAACATTAATCGCAACATAGCTTTGACTTTAGCTGTACAGTACGACGGTAATTGTGCTATAATTTTACGTTTGTAAACTGTTTCCGTATGGACTTTAGCGAGTTTCCTTTTGGATTCCTCCGTGTAGATGGCGAATTCTAGTAATTGATATTTCTTTTATACAATTTTGATTCGCAAATAAATTTCGCAATGTTTTTTATTTAAATTTTTATACTGTCTATCGTTAATAATAACGGAGCCGTGGTAGCCACGAAAGCGCTCGTCTTAAAATCTTAATATACACAAACTGGTGAGTTCCATGCCTATGATATCAATGAATTGATATTTTCTGGGCTTTGAATGCAAACGTCGTAAGGAGGCACAAAAATGATGCAGGTGCGTTGTAACCTAAGACGACTATAATCGAATGCCTCGTTTCAAGTAAAATGAGTCTCTAGCTCTCTACATGTACCATACGAAACACTGTTTGGCGCTTATATTTTGTGAGAGCATGGTTTTTCCACGTTCGAGTCATCCCGATTCGTGCTAATATTATGATGTAGACACAGCGTGGCTCTTCAGTGTATGTATGAAACGGTTTTTTACCATATGCTACTATTTTATTACCTAACGGCTATTTTACTATCTGCCTAAGATGCTACTCGTAATATTTGCATCTTATTGAGTTAACACTTATAAATTTATTTCGTGATATAGCTATAAAGTAAAATGGTATGTGAATTGAACAAAAGCGGGAAAATATCTGTGTAGTCATTTTTATGATCAAGTTTTATAAAATTTTAGCATCATTAACTTTTCATAAAGTTATAAAATTTCTAATGAAGATGTATTAAATTACGTTACGTTATCGCGGCACGGAGAAAAAAAATAAATTTATCTTTATGGAATAATATCTTTTGTCGGATATTCAGTTCAGTGTAACATTGAATTGATTGCAATGAAATCCACACAGACTTACTCCTAAAAATTATACCATCCGACTCTATTGAGAAAAACAATGAATTTTGAAGACATATCCAAATCGTGGTGTGAAATTGAACTGAAAGATTATAAACACACAAAAAGTTTTGAAACTATAGTCTAACATTGTATTACAGTATTAATTCGAACTCCAATATGATATTTTTAGTTTTATCGTATAGTGGCAGTGTAAGATGTATCTAAGTTGGCGGTGTCGTCGTGTGAGTAACGATCCAAGAGCAAATCTTATCCGAAATTATTCCGATGACATCCCGGACGTCAGTCTGAGTGAGATTAGAATGGCTCTCCAGCACCTTAAAAACGGCAAGTCCCCGGGCAGGAGGACGGAATTAAAGAACTTCTGAAGGACTTTCAGAAGCTCCGCTTAATTCCATCGCTGGCCTGCCATTTTTATTTCCTTTTTAATTCCGTCCTCCATGGTGACACTACTCCCGAGGCGTGGAGCAGAAGTACGGTGGTGTTGTTCTTCAAGAAAGGTGACAACGCCCTCTTGAAGAACTACGGACGTTATGAACGACATTACGAATCGTCTCGCACGCAGACTCGACGACTTCCAGCCTCTCAAACAAGCCGGTTTCCGAAAAGGCTTTAGCACCATAGACCACATACACACCCTTCGGCAAATTGTACAGAAGTTCGAAGAGTACAATCTGCCACTTTGCCTGGCGTATGTGGACTATGAGAAAGCCTTTAATTCCGTCGAAATTTGGGCGGTGTTACAGTCTCTTCAGCGGTGCCAAGTTGACTGTCGGTATATCGAAGTGCTGAAGTGTTCGTACAGTAGGGCTACGATGGCTATCCGAGTACAGAACCAGAGTTCGAAACCTATCCAACTGCAGAGATGTGTAAGACAGGGTGACGTTATTTCTCCCCCGAACGGGTTCCCGCCTTGTCGTGCCGGGGGGGCTTAGAAGCCGTGGCTTGGTCACCCACGGCGAAACAAAGAGGAACCCATATGGCTGGTCCGAGGTGGAGGGCCGGCCCGAGGTGGCCACTCCGAGTGGGCTTGGGAAGCCCACTTCGGATGTGTGTTGGTGGACTGCGGTGAGAGGTGTGTCCTCCCCACCTACCGCTGTAGCCGAGGTGGAGTCGCGGAGGAAGAGGAGTGTTGGTATGGCGATGCGCCACTCGCCCTATCCTCCGCGACTCAAACGGGGCCGCACCGTTGATGCGGTGGTGATGGGGCTGCGGGGGGAGAGGATTGTCGGTATTGCGAGGCGCCGCTCTCCCTATCCTCCGCAGCCGAATCTTGGTTGGCGGCGGAGCCATAGACCAGATCCGCCGCTGGGGTCGGGAAGGCTAGTACTTCTAAGTGCTCGTTTTTCCTGGCCCCATGGTCTTCGCGCTACGGACGCGAGGACGTCTGTTGCGCAGATGTAATTGGAGGCCGTAGAGGAAGGCGTGCCATGTGTTCTGGTGCGCCTTACTTGGGAAGGAGAACGGGGAGGAATATTCCTCTCCCGATGAGGTGCTGCCGTGGGGTGGCAGTCACTGGTGGGGCCGCGGAAGTGTGCGAAAGCGTTCCCGTAGCCCTGCCAATATGCGACGAAGGTGGAACACCATGGGGTTTTAGTCGGTGTGAGTCCGACATAACCCGTCCTTGCCCCCGCGAGGCGGGTATGCGTAGGCATTTACCCATGTTACAAAAAAAAAAAGGTGACGTTATATCCCCGGAACTGTTCACCGCTGCATTGGAAGACGTTTTCAAGCTACTAGACCGCAAAGGATACGGTATTAACATCAATGGCGAGTACATCACTCACCTTCGAGTTGCCGACGATATAGTCCTTATGGCAGAATCGCTAGAGGACCTAAGCGCTATGCTCATTGACCTCAATAGTGCCTCCCAACGGATAGGTCTTAATATGAACATGGACAAAGCAAAGATCATGTTTAATGTCCATGTCACACCTATGCCGGTAGTTGTTGGGAGCACTAAGCTCGAAGTTGTTGACGAGTACGTTTACCTGGTACAAATAGTCCGACTAGGTAATACCAACTTCGATCGAGAGGTCAATCGACGGATTCAACTCGGCTGGGCAGCGTTCGGGAAATTACGTTACGTGTTCTCGTCAGGTATACCGCAAAACCTGAAAACGAAATTGTACAACCAGTGCGTGTTGCCAGTGATGACATATGGAACGGAGACGTGGTCCTTCACCGCTGGCCATATGAGGACTCTCAAAGTCGCTCATCGAGCTTTGGAGAGGGCTATGCTCGGGGTTTCTCTGCGTGATAAACATTACGTGTATTCATATTTTGATTGCTAATAAGTAAGTTGTACATAAAAAATTAAGTGTTAAATTCGACCAGACCTCCAGATTTAACGAAAAACATGATATCTTTTTGGCACTTACACTACAAAACTTTATTTTTTTATAATGAACATTTAATTAATTTGTGACTGTCTAAAATATCTCAATGTTATGCTACTAAAACGTGCTTTTCGTGTCTTTGGAAACGCATTTTTTATAGATTTATTACTATTTAAACTTATGTTCCACATTTTCGCTTCCATGTTACTACTTTGTATGTTACCAAAATTAAAAAAAAGTATATTTTTTCAGTAATGTTTATTTTATGTTATTTATATTAAAAACAAAGTATATTGTTTCACTAATATTTAGTAATCAAAAACACGTATCTCAGTACGCGAGAAAGCCCATTTTTTTTTCATGTTTTGTGAGAGTTTAGTATTATTTTATTAAACATAGACTATGATACTACAGCGCTATTAGGCCAGTAAAAATAGAATTTCACTTGGCACTAAAGGAGATGACCAAAAATTGTATGAACCTGTGCCCCAGACTGTACAGAGATGAAATCTATGTCATTTGAAAGTACAGATCTTGTATATAAAGAATTAGATAAGTGCAAGTAGCTACGCAGTAGTGGACAAAAGTTATGAAGATTTAAAATAGTTGATTTTGGCAGTCGGTTTTTATCATTATTACACAATGTAGATATTAATAAAGTTTTAATTCACGAGTGTCATGTAGGTTAATGTATGTATGATGATAGGATGTATCCTAATTGATTTAGCTAAAAAACAAGGACAACAGTTTCTTTGAAATTATTATTTGTAACTAGTTTTTGTAACATAACTATTGTTACGAGCTTAGGGTTCGTGACAATAAAAATTGCCGATAAAATTACCTAAATTAACACTTTAATTTACTTTACACAAATTAAAACTTAAAACACTAATGATTAAACACACTAATTCACTTAATTCCGCTCCGAAGCTTCGCTTGTGTCGCCGAGTTCAAGTCTACCTCGATCGCATCTTGCAGCGCCTACTTATATAAATTAGCTAAATATCCAGAATGTTCAAGTAAACACGCGCAAGGTACCGAGAGTTCAAGTTTTAAACTTCAAGAAGTTTAGTTCTTCGGTTCGAGACTAGATGGCGCTAGTGCGCCGATTTTGGCGCGTAACACTGCCCCCTCCTAAGACATGCTCGTCCCGAGCATTATCGGTCCCATAATAACGCGCTAGGCGATCCACATGGACGATCTTAGGAGTCCCTCTTGCGCCTTTCTGTAACGGCTCCGCAATGTCAGGGGCTGTTCTATCCCGTGGTGCACCAACATTGTACAATTTCGGTGCTCCTCTACTACGTGTCTGAGGTCCCCGCACGGCCGCACAACTTGTACATGTACGACACCAATCCTCGACATCGTCACGATAATGGACCCAGTAAAACAGTTCTTGGACCTTCCGTAGAGTTCGTTTAACTCCCAGATGGACTCTTGAACGACCATTATGGCACAGCTGTAGAACATTCGGCACTTTAGCTTTAGGGACAACCATTTGCAAACGACAGCTCTCTCTTCGACCATTGTCCCATTTACGGCACAGGACTCCATCCTGAATCAGCAAGCTGTCCCATTGGGCCCAATAGCTTTTCGTGGTTGAACTCATCGCTGAGACGTCCCTCCACTTAGGCTTGGTAGCACGGGCCTTCATCCATCCCAGAATTGGCTTGATGTCCGGATCTTCCTGCTGTGCATGTCGTAGGCTGTCCTTCCACCCGTTGCTGAGGTGGTCTGTCCTGAGCATCCTCACGGATACCACTTCCTTACTCTCTTGCCTAAGTACCCTACAATGGTTGCAATCTTCAGGACAAGGTCTTCTTGTCAATGCATCTGCGTTGCCGTGAGATTTCCCGCTGCAGTGTCTGATAGTAAAGTCGTATTCCTGCTGCTGCTGTGCGGTGCTGTTAGCCGCACTTCCTTTCTGAGACCGTTCACCTTCCCTTCCTAGGGTGTGCTTAGGGCAGCTGGACCGAAGATGGCCCTTTTCCCCACAGCCATAGCACCTTGGGCTGTATCTTTTATTGTGGTCGCGAACCGTAACTGCTGTAACCTCCCTAGCGTGAGGTGAACGATGATCCTGTCGCCGCCAGGCAGTGCCATTAGTTGCACTACCCTCTCGAGATCGATCAACTCTCCTTTCCACGGTTCGTTTAGGGCAGCTGGATCGAAGATGGCCCTTTTCCCCACAGCCATAGCACCTAGGGCTGTATCCTTTGCTGCGGTCACGGACTGTAGCGGCTGCAACCTCCCTGACGCGATGGGAACGATGATCCTGCCGCACGGCTTCCACCTCCAGTGCATGGCCAAGGCGTCCTTAAGCGTCTCGTGGTGCCCCAGCCTCACAGCAGCTCTGACTTCAAGGTCGCGGATGCCGTCGATGAATGTCTGCACCAGGTTACCTTCAATGAGCGCAGGTATAGACCGGTATGCTTTTCGCACCAGCTTCTCCACCTCTAGAGCCCACTGCTGCAGGTTTTCGTTGATGCGCTGCACGCGATCTTTAAGCTGCGCACGAAAGACGTGTTCCTGGTGAGCGTCACCATATCTCGCCTCCAACGCCTCAAGGAGTTGCTCATAAGTCACTTCCTCACCGAGAGCTTCCAGAACTGTTAAGGACTGGTCGCGCAGGCCTAGTGTGAGAGCAGTCATGGCCTGACTTTTATTCCAGCCGTTCGCTTTCATAACAGCCTCGAACTGGATTTTGTAGGCTTACCAGGAAGAAGTCCCGTCAAACGGTGGCACCTTGAACCCACGTAGCGAAGGTGCTGAAGCTACTACGGGAGCTGTGGTTCCATCCCCAAGTTTGAGTTCATCCAGCGTTTTCTTAACTTGGTTGATTTGGGTCTCAGCTTCCGACAGGCGGTTATCATGTTGAGCAACCTTATCCTTCACCTCCCTTATCTCTTTCCCGAAGGTAGCGTGAAGGTCCTTCATGAGAAGCATCTGTTCTTCCTGGCCGCCCCGCAGCTGCTCTTCCAACCGACGGACCTGTTCCTCCTGTCGGCGAGCCTGTTCCTCCTGCTGCTCTTTCAACAGACGGGCTTGTTCCTCTCGTCCGCGCTGCAGCTGCTCCTGTAGCATCGCCATCAGAGCACCTAAGTCAGGTGCTGCAGGTGTAGGAGCTACTGACGGGCCCGCAGCCTCCGTGGCTGGCAGTTGGCCCTCCGACGTCTGCGGCGTTGCACCACCAAATCTCCTCTCGTCCGTCTCATGCTGGCGTTGACTGCGGGTACGGACACCCTCCGTTTCCTCCTTAGGTAAAATCGGCATTATTTTATCCCACTTCTGACACCAATTGTTACGAGCTTAGGGTTCGTGACAATAAAAATTGCCGATAAAAGTACCTAAATTAACACTTTAATTTACTTTACACAAATTAAAACTTAAAACACTAATGATTAAACACACTAATTCACTTAATTCCGCTCCGAAGCTTCGCTTGTGTCGCTGAGTTCAAGTCTACCTCGATCGCATCTTGCAGCGCCTACTTATATAAATTAGCTAAATATCCAGAATGTTCAAGTAAACACGCGCAAGGTACCGAGAGTTCGAGTTTTAAACTTCAAGAAGTTTAGTTCTTCGGTTCGAGACTAGATGGCGCTAGTGCGCCGATTTTAGCGCGTAACACTATTATTGGTCGAAGTATATTGGACAGAAAATAATTAAACTTATGTATGTCACCGTTTATAATTAGTGAAGCACTCGCGTGGGGCAACTGTACTTATTAAGTAAAAGCTAAGTACGATAAAACACAAATACGAAGGAAAAGCGTACATATATCATATACCGAAAAACGGCGCGTAAGTCATAGTAGTAGTAGTAAACGTGAATCAGATCAAGTCTGATATTAACACTGACTGTTTTGATGTCTGACGGACGGATTCAGTGTTGCAAGTACTAATAAGATAACCCTATCATATAATGTAACGCTACGTTTAATCTGTTGCTGTTTTAAAGAAATAATTAAAATCCTATCCTTAAATGTATTTTAATTATTTTAATGTATTAATTCATTAATTGCTTGCTTTATACTTAACATATAATAAATTAGGTATTTTTATGAGTTTAGCTATTGTTTTTCCCTACTCTGATCTTTTTAAGTATTGTATGGCCATATTAAAGGTGCTATAGAGTGACTTCAAACAGAAGATATCACTTTAAATACTTTTAAACTTGATTATTTTTCAACAGCTGCTGTGTAAATGTTAATAGTTATTCAAAATTATTCATTTAATTTTATTGAAATTTATAGCAATAGTTATATTTTTGTACAGCTTGGGGCATATTTTAGCCATCTCATTTCCGATCCAACTTTTCTTATAAGGTTTAGGATCACTTACTGAGCATAAAATCACAAAATGCTGACAGGTCCAGGGCGCGCTTCAAGCGCCATCCTGAAAAAAAAGGTTTTCAGCCCATATCTCGGAAACTACGCTTTTTACGGCAAAAGTCATAGAAAATATTACTGTAGAAAATAAAATTTCGCATCTTGATATTTAAAAACGGGTAAATGCAATTTATTGACTAATCTAATATTTCAAGAGTTATTGGCCGTAATAGAAAAACCGGTTCATTAAATGGGCCATAAATCGTAAACAGTAAGTTTTACAAAAAAGTTTACTGGAAACAAAAGATGCGAAATTTTAGTCTCTACAATAATAGTTGCTACAAATTTTGCCTTAAAGTGCATAGTTTTCGAGATATCATTCCGGCTGACAACGATTATTTTTTTCAAAATAGCACTTGAAGCGCCACCTGGATCTGTCAGCATTTTGTGATTTTATGCTCAGTAAGTGATCCTTAACCTTATAACAAAAAAATTGGATCGGAAATTTAGTGCAAAGTTGACCAAAAAAAACTAAAAGAATAAAATACAAGGTGTCTCAAAAGAAAGTTCACATTTAAATCTTTTTTTTAAAAGAAAAGTCTTAGCTTTATTGAAAAAATGTTTATTTTATATTGAAGTACACTGTTTGGGAATTTATTTTTTAAAAATAACATTGTCCAAATGTAAACCGTTGCGCTCTCGGCATTCATTTAGTCGGGCACTAAAATTGCCTATGACAGCTCGGCAGGTAGTCTCCGTGATGGCTGCCATTTCATGACGGATATTTTCTTTTAATTGTGCCAGGGAAGTCGGTTTATTAGCGTAAACTTTTGATTTGACATAACCCCACAGGAAAAAATCCATAGGCGTTAAATCGGGACTCCGTGGAGGCCAATTTATGTCACCTCGCCAGGAGATTAATTTGTTCGGAAAAATTTCTCGAACTCGAGGCAGAGATCTGTTGGACGTGTGTGAAGTTGCTCCATCCTGCTGGAACCATGTTCTTTGGTTGTAACCAGGAAAGTTTTGCAGTTGGGGTACGAAAAACTCGTCTAACATCTCCACATAACGCTCTGAATTCACTGTGAGTGTGCGTCCCCTTCCATCTTCAAAAAAGTAAGGGCCGATAATTCCTCGCGCCGACATCGCTGCCCATACGGTGACTTTGGGTGAATGTAGCGGTTTCTGATGTTTTTGTTTTGGGTTGGTTGCACTCCAGTAACGACAATTTTGCTTGTTTACATGCCCATTCAGGTGAAAATGGGCTTCATCGGAAAACAAGATGTTGGTGAACGTTGGAAAGCGCTCAATCATCTGATTTACAAAGGCAAGCCTCTGACCAGCATCTTGAGGCTTCAGTTCTTGCACTAACTGAATTTTGTACGGGTGCAGCTTTAAATCTTTGTGTAAAATGCGGCATAATGAAGATCTGTGCACATTTAAAGCAACAGCACGCTTCCGAATCGAGAGGTTTGGATCATCTCGAATAGACTGAGTAACACTGTCCACGTTTTCGGCTGTTCTTGATGTTCTTGGTCGCCCAGATTTTGGTTTCTCCAGAGTTGACCCAGTCTCTTCAAACTTCTCAACCCATTTTGCAATGAGACGAGTGCTAGGCGCATCATTTAAGTGACGAATATGTCGAATACTGCAGAATTTTCTACGCGCTACAGTCGCCGAATTACCGTTTTTGTAAAACTCACGTACGCACAACGCACGGTCCGCACCAGAGAAACGCTCCATAGCGACTAAATTCCCAAGAGCCAGACTACCGACTGACATACCCCCGCGCCCCTCAGAATAGTTGCTTTCGCGTAATAAGATAAGCAAATGTGAACTTACTTTTGAGACACCTAGTATGTGGAAGTTAAATGAAATGAAATGTAACCTTTTTTATTTCTCGACTTAACCCTTTCGCTGTCCCGTGTAGTACATATGCTCGTAGGTCATTGCTATTGTCTTTCTATTATGTCTGAAAATCGTAAAGTGCAACACGCTACGTGTAACGACACGTAGCGTGTTGCCGCGTTAAATATAGCGGTACTTAATGCAACTTGAGCATTCTCAACACCCATCTTGCGAACATTTCTTACGTGACGAGATGGTTAAGCGGAATATTTAAAAAAGCTTATACTCTGACTATTTCGTCAATTTATTTGTTTATCAGGTGTTAGCACGAATATTTTAATTTTTCCGGATTTTTCGTGTGCTTTCCACTATGCCGTCACCATTCATAAACGCCTTAAAGCGTGTGTCTGTCTGCGTTAAAGAGACAATTCAAATGATAAATCAAAATTATCTCCTTTATTACGCAAGCTCATTGACCCGACTCAGCGTAGCATGTTAGTTTTTATAAAAAAACAAAGTATATTTTTTCAGTGATGTATTATCTATTATTCAGTAACGAAAAAACACGTACCTCGGAATGCGAGAAAGCCCATTTTCTTTCATGTTTTGTGATGGTTTAGTATTATTTTTATTAAACGTAGACTATGACACTACAG